>JACCGJ010023077.1:0-64236 GCA_013407085.1 Atriophallophorus winterbourni
GCGCCACTCTCCTCGGGCGTGTCAAACGTCAACGAGCGCAAATTCGACTCGCCCAATTTGCCCAGCTTCTCATTCATCTCGGCGGTTCGCTGTTCCCCGCGAGCCAGAATAATGTCAATGTCTTCGTCCTTCAAGTCACTGTCTTTGCTTCGGAAGATGTAGTTGGCACCGAATTTGATCATCTCGAGAACATCGCCTTTTTGTAGTTGATTTGCTTTCTGTTCGATTAGACGTCCTGCAAGGCATTAGGAATTATACACGCAATGAGTAAGGAAGAATAATAATAATAAACAAACCAAGCTTTTCGTTCGTGTATGATGGTGCTCTATAGCTCACCTGAGGAGAAAACAGGAATTAGTTAAGCTTGCCGGATTAAAGTTAGAGATAATAATAACGTCCAGTAGCTTGCACGGATGGGCAATCGGAAGCCTTTATGCGTGTGGCGGCAACATCGTTCGTAAATTGATTGGCCAACAGAGTAGGCGAGCTGCATGCTGAAAACCGCTAGAGTCTCACTACCATTTTATTTCTATTTATCACTCATCTCTGTATAGGCATGGGCAACCTGACAGTATATTAGCACACGTGCAGTCTCTGACGGTGCGGCACTTTGCCTGGATCAGGCTTGCTTTCATTCCATACCCATACCATGGAACAGAGACACGAACGGGCGTATATATGAAAGCACAAGCCTGGATTCAAGCATCATGTACTACAGTTTGATCATTTGCGCGCTGGCTAAGAAAATATCAGATTGTGAGGATCTACACAGGCGCAGAAAGGCGATAATGGCCGAAAGAGTGCAGTGTGCTCAGGCATGCAGCGCATTACCAGCGACAATCCGGAATCTAAAAGCACAGCATAATTGCAACGGAATCCTCAATTCACTGCTCAATTATGCAACACCCGGGGGATAGATATAGCAACCCCATACAAAAATCGTTCATTACTCGCCACTCAAAAATCGGCGTGCAAGAAAACTCACCCTGTTGAATGACCAAATTGTCCAATCGTAATTTCATTTCCGCGCGCATGATAATGCGCTCTTCCACGGTGTGTTCAGTGATGAGACGAAACACGCGCACGGTCTTTGTCTGTCCGATACGATGCGCACGATCCATGGCCTGTAAATCCACTTGTGGATTCCAGTCGGAATCGTAGATCACGACAACGTCCGCAGTGGCCAGATTGATGCCGAGACCACCAGCTCGAGTCGAAAGCATGAAGATAAATTTCGTGGAATCGGGGCGATTGAAGTCGTCGATGTAGGACTGTGAAAATCAATCGCGGTTAGTGAGGGAAAGAAGATCAGGAAGTTGAAACATTGGCGGTCATGGCATTAGCAATGGTATCCAAAGTTATAAAGATTAGTAATTATGGTAGTAAGGTATGATGGTATGAAAGCAAAAGCCTGATCCAGGCAAAGTGCCGTACAGTCAGAGACTACACGTGGGCGAAGATACTGTCAGGTTGCCCAGGCCCAGACAGATATGAGAAAAGAAAAAGAGAATAGAGATGGTAGGTTGTCATAGCCGGGGGGTGGCAGTGGGGATAAGCTCCAACTGTTTATAAAATGCTCCCATATGGCACGCGTCTCAAATAGCCTCTGACAACCAAGTCCAGCTTCTGGTCTGCACGCGTGGCTCCCCGAGCCCGGCGGAAATGCTTCTACCAACAGGAGAAGGGGCGAGAGCGAGGGTCTGGCGCCGGAAAACCAGTTTGCTTCGGGTAGATGGAGCTCGTTAGCCTGGGAGGGCATTTCATCTAAGGGGAGGAAAACCCTGATTTTAAACCTCCGCTGCCTTGCGGGATACCCGATCGCGGGAAAGGCTTCGGGAGAAAACCCTGAGGAAAAATCTGGAACGGTTAGTTGGTGCACACCACATCTTTCTAGCAACACCCTGCTGCCTTGCAGATCGCACTTGGTTGTGCAAAGGCTAGAGAAGCTGACTCGAACACACGCCGAGTGGTGCTGGGGACGCTGCTTTGTACCCAAATTCCCAAGAATTTTCATTGAGGCCAGGCATAGATAGTCGTACAAAAATGAGAAAGTAAAGCGTGTTTCAGCATGCAGCTCACTACGGATGGCCAATAAATTTAGCACGGTGTTAGCCGCACAGCACAGAAGTACTGTACGATTGCACATCCGTGCATTAATTGTGGTAGAGGTAGCAGACAGGCGAAATAGGGTGTTGCACACGGTACTTAAGAATGCTATTTGAATAGAAGTGAACTATAACATGTAACGGGCGAGACAAACCGGATGACCAAACAAATCAACTTCGTTGCATGAAACGTATGGGTAACCGAAATTTGCAAAACCAACCAACCAACCAACCTGACGATCCTCATGTTTTGTACTGCCATCGAGTCGACAATATTCATGCCCTCGCCAAAGACAATAATCCTCGAGAATATCAAGCATACGAGTCATTTGACTGAATATGAGAACGCGAGAGCCTTGTTCTTTCAATCGCGCCAGCAGTTTATCCAACAACAACATTTTCCCACAATTATCAATCAAGTGGTGATCTGTCGTGTACGGTGGACCGGGTTCCAGACCGTCGAACAGGTACGGATGGTTGCAGCACTTTCGCAGTTGCATCAAAATGTTGAGCAAACGCACACGATCCACTTTGTTGCCCACCGTGTTCACAATGTCAATATCTTTCATCAGGATTTTTGTGTACAATTCGCGTTGCATTTTAGAAAGCCCGATGTAGATTTTGCATTCCTTCTTGGGCGGGAGTTTCTTTTCCACGTCAGCTTTGATTCGTCGCAACAAAAACGGTTTCAACACCGCGTGTAACCGTTGTACCAAATTTTGTTCATGTTCCGAGTTCACCTTGAACATGTCATCGAACAATTCTGACGAGGCGAACAACTCGGGCATCAAGAAGTTCAACAGAGACCACAATTCGTGCAGATTGTTTTGCAACGGGGTCCCGGTGATGAGGAGACGATTTTGTGAACGGAACTGGCGAACGATCTCGGACAATTTCGATTTTTCGTTTTTAATGCGATGTGCTTCGTCAATGATCAAATAGATGTAGTGATATTTACGAAGGATACTTTTCTCTTTGATACATAATTCGTACGTTGTTACGAGAACGTCCCATTCTTTGGGCAGTATCTCATCTTGTATCGTTCGGGCCTATGGAAAGCATTGAAAACGGAGGATGAATTTCAAAACCGCTAAAGTATGGAGGGTAATCAATAAGTACGCAAAAGATATCAACATCGGAAAAAATGTCATTAGAAATGATCAGGCTTCGTAAACATTGGGACAGAAAAATGAACAGGCGTGTAAATGTAATCTACCGTTTGCTGATTGAAACTCTGGTACGATTAGTGCGATTTCTCATACAGAAATTAGTCAAGACCAATCCCATTGTATGTATAAAATCGCAAGTCTGATCCGGGAAAAGTGCCTCACAGTCGAAGACTGCACGCGGGCTAAAATAATAACAGGTTGCCCACTCTTAGATATGAGAAATTAAACTTTTAATGGTAGTGAGACTACAGCGTGCTTCTGCACGTAGCAAAGTACCGGTTACAAATCAATTCAGCACAGTGTTGGTAGCGCAGTACAGAAGTAGTGCAAAATTGCACATCCGTGCAAATACCATTACATTTTAGAAAACCTACTGCCCAGAATGAGCCCGAGATTTTACTTCGGTCTCAATTAAATAGTCGCCTCAAAATTGATACTGGGTAGGGGAAAAGCCTGCAGAATGTTAGCAAATATTAAATTTGTCAAACTATGTTGTTCTCAGTCATACTCCGGGCTTGCAATCGGGCACACAACAATCGAGGTGTAAGAAAGTCTATCTAGTCTTGATTGAGGGATAGCAGCTACGCGAAAATTATAAGAACTTACCCGTTCCTCCATATCACCAACCAATGCGACCGCACGAAGAGTCGGAACCCAGCGTTTCAGTTCATTCATCCAATTCCTAAGTGTCGATTTAGGCACGATGATAATGTTCGGTCCAGGCTTGTGACGGCAGTGTTTCATGTAGCCCAACATGGAAATTGTTTGTAGAGTTTTACCCAAACCCATTTCATCAGCGAGAATGCCATTTATGTTATTCCGATGCAGCTGAATCAACCAGTTCAGGCCACGAATCTGATAGTCACGCATTTCACCACCTTTGACGACTGAAAGAGATTAGTGATGAAATCGGGAACTTACAAAAGGGTGATGTTTCGAAACGTTCAACAGCAACACTAACGTGCTTCGTTTCCGAGAGCAATTCTTCATCTTCCTCGCGTTCAGTGCGTCTGTGTCGATGACTAATGGAGACAGATGTCAAATTAGCAGATAACGAACATACTCTCCAGATAAATCCAAGTTTTGTGAGGAAATCGGCTCAGGTGTCGTTACTTTCAAAGGGCTTGTCAAGTTTTTCGCTTCAGAGCCGCCGACAATTTTGATCTTACTGAAAAGCTCCGCTTTGGCGATAAGGCTGTCCAGCTGTTGTATCTATTTGAAAAAAAGCAGAAAAAGAAACACCAAACAAGAAATATACCAAAATAAGAATTATAGGTACGAAATTTAGTGGCACTGCGATGCTCACACAGTAGTTAACATTTCGATTTATCTTTAGGCAGGCATGTTCACGAACTGTAATGTAGGTCATGGACTGCATTAAATGGAATTCAAGACTTCAACGAACGCAACAGAATCAATAAACATTTAACTTAACATAGTGCTACCACGTTCTATTTATTTAATCATAAGCAATCAAGAATGCTTTGACACCTTTAAAAATGCTCCCAGATGGTATGCACGGATGAAATCATAAGCTAAACAATCAGATCGCACTGGGATACCGCCAGCTTTACCAATCCCTAACCGGTATAAGAGAAAAAGCTGTTATGTTCTAGGGTGTTTACACATGGCAAATAAATTTAGTTTGGCGTGTCTTGCGCATTGCATTATTACTATATGATTGCACAACAGTTCGAACGTCTCAAACCATATATTACTTGTTACTGTTGTAACGCAGTCCATGATGGTTGGTCATTTACGGATCAGGGAAAGTGACTGGCGATAAAAACAAATTCATCTCTAGCCCACGAAATCCGTCTAGCTATTAGTGACAGCCTATTCAGAACAAACCTTTATTTAATACCCCACTAGCTCGTGAAACTATGTTTAAGATGATAATTCGAAGAAAAATCCGTGGCAAATCCCTGTAAATAGATAGCTGCAGTGATCCCTTTTCGTTAATTCACTGTTGTCGGGTGGGTTTCACTTTATAGCGCAAACGTCTAGCACTGATGAGGACACTACTTGTATCGTATTTTAAGACACCTCATAAATGCCATTTAAATTCAATAATCCACCAATGGAACCAACCGCATAAAAGTAAGTAGGCATGAAATCACAAGTTGAATCCTGGCGAAATGCCGCACAGTCAAAAACTGCACGTGGGGTAAGATACTGTCAGGTTGCCCAAGGCTAGACAGATATGGGAAAGGAAAATAGTAATGACAGCGTGTTTTCGCATGCAGCTCACTATCGATGGCCAATCAATTTAGCACGGTGTTAGCTGCACAGCACAAGAGTGCTGCAGCATTGCACGTTCGTGCAATGAAACGTGGGTATAGTACGGTATGAAAGCACAAGCCTGATCAAGGCAAAGTGCCGCACAGTCAGAGACTGCACGTGGGCTAAAATACTGTCAGGTTGCCCAGACAGATATGAGGGAGGAAATAGAAATGGTAGAGAGACTCCAGCGTGTTTCAGCATGCAGCTCACTACCGTTGGCCAAACAATTTAGCCGCACAGCACATAAATGCTGCATGTAGGTAGATACGAACAAGAGTGAATGGTTTTTCATCCTGGTTCAGTGACGAACTTTGAGTGTAAAAACACATGAAGTTGGACCCGATAAGTAAGTAAGTTGCCGACTTAGAAGTGACGTGAAATCTTACATTTCATTTATCAAATGTTGAGGGGAGGTACTTGCCGAAACAACTCAATACCGTACAAATGATAGCGCACGGTTCCCAGAAATGTTTAAGGACAGCAATGGACCGAGAACAATCAAAAGAGGGTATCGATTGTCTATCTATGAAATCAACTAATGATAGCATGTTAGACCGATAACACGAGATAAAAAATGTATGAAACTTTCTATTTCGAATCTTTTGTACGTTATATATATGCGTGTAATAATCGAACACTCGCAAGTTGCAGTTCTCCCAGAAAGTAGCAACAGTTTTATAAATAGTATATAGACTGTGATTCCTCTAGCGTTGATGAAATCGGTAAAACTAGAAATTTGTTGTGAGAAAATAATAGCTTCGGATGTAGGTCCTAGTAAGATTATATCCAATAAGGGCACATAGCCCTAAGCACTATAACCTGACAAAGCAATTTTCAGTGCACAAAAAGCTAAACATTTCGGTCACGAAAGTTCAATTTGATAATAACAAAGAAACTTACTTGGGTTGTTGCCTGATCATCAGTTTCTGCCATTTTTAACAAATACAAACGTTAACTGTAAGCAAACCGGTATCGTTAATGCGAACGAAAAATTTAAAAAAGAAATTAAAAAGCATTCTGAAGCAAACAACGAAGCAAAAATGAGAGAAAACAGTGTTTACACTATAATTGCGAGGAAGGCAAAGTGCTGCACAGTCAGAGATCGTGTGTAGGCTAAAATGCCATCAGGTTGAATGGCCTAGAAAGATGTGTGGTATGGTATGAAAGCACAAGCATGATCCAGGCAAAGTGCCGCAGAGTCAGAGACTGCATGTCGGCGAAGATAATGTCAGGTTGCTCAGGCCTAGACAGATATGAGAAAGAAAATTGTATTGAGACTCCAGCGTATTTCAGCATGCAGCTCACTACAGGTGGCCAATCAATTTAGCACGATTTTAGCCGCACAGCACAGAAATGCTGCACGATTGCAGATCCGTGCTAGAGAGATGTAATGGAAAATGAGAACAGTAAAGTCGACAGCAATCGATTGGAATATGTTTGGGACCGATCGTGTATTCATAATGCAAAGAAATTTGAGTGGAATCGGTTCTGATGCACCTCAAGGATAAGACACGTTTATCTAGCGTCACGAACAGCATCTACAGAATCAACTGTAAGGACTGTTCGAGTGTTTACATAGGCCAGACTTCCAGGGAAATTCACACTAGAATCGAAGAACACCGAAAGCGTGTACGGAGACAGCCCCGGGATAAGAGGGAATATCAATCCCTTATTCGTGATTCCGCCTTGGCGGAGCACGTTTTAGATACGGGCCACAGCGTCGATCTAGGCAATGTGGAAATATTAAGACGCGGTATTAAACCGTATAGCGAACGCCTACATGCGGAAGCGGTCGAAATTGTGAAGGCAGGTCCACTGGCAGTCAATAAGGTGGATGGGGTAGAAATCTCCACAATCTGGCGCTCGGCGCTACTGCGACGGTAAATAGTTATTATTCACCTTATACCTACGAGTTAATTAGATTATTGTTTTTCTTCAAAAATAGGTTAACCTTAACCCCGTTAGTTATGTACTTTTACGTATGTGGGCAGCTGTGTCAACTGACCTTGACCGTGTTCACTTGTATCGGATTGATTTGGATACACATTGTGAGGAAAATGGACCACTGATCCTGGTCATTCTCACGAGACGTGACACACGGTAAGCGTACTATAGGCTGTGTAGCGGTAAGGTCAAATAAGTGGTGGTGGGTTGACCGCTACTTAATCATGTTCCCTGTCCTGGCTATCACCCTTAGTCGTACGAAGCTTCTGTGTCAGAAGTGAAACGTTACCCAAAAACTACTCTAACCGATTCCACTCAAATTTCTTTGCATTATTAGTAAAGTCAACAGTTCAGTTGAAGAGGTTTGCCCTTTACAGGATACAAGTAGAACAGTTCCAGCTTTTGTGTATTCTAAGGTGTTATAGTAATAATCGTTTTCATTAAGGAACAGTAAGTCTAGAAACAGGCAATGTACGAGACATGTCCATCGCTCTGACTGAAACTTAATGTGGCGCCATTGCTTGTGTATAAGACACTTGAAGTTATTGCACGGAAGTGCAATCGTGCAGCACTTGTGCTATGCAGCTAACAACAAGCTAAATTGATTTGCGACTGGCAGTGAGCTGCATGCGAAAAGACGGTGGAGTCTCACTGCCATTGCTATTTTCCCTGTCTAAGCCTTGGCAACCTGACATTATCTTAGACCACATGCAGTGTATGACTGTGCGGCACTTCCTGGATGAGGTTTGTGATATCATAATGATGTTCTTCTAGAACGAGTTCAACTGATACAAGGTTAGATGAACACAGGCATTTTTATAAGAAAAGCTTTAGTCGAGGACGATTTAATGGTATTGTAGTTCATATATAATTATGACGACAAAACCAACGCCATAGCACCCCCAGTCTTAGTGATATGATGTATGAAAGCACAAACCTCATCCAGGCAATGTACCGCACAGTCAGAGACTGCATGTAGGCTAAGATACTGTCAGGTTGCCCAGGCCTAGACAGATATGAGAAAGAAAATAGAAATGGTAGTGAGACTCCAGCGTGTTTCAGCATGCAGCTCACTACCGTTGGCCAATCAATTTAGCACGATGTTAGCCGCACAGCACAGAAATGCTGCACGATTGCACATCCGTGCGATATAGTGATATGGCTCAAAATCATGTACAGTGGTGGTTTCCTTTTAAGTAGCTTCTTGGAGTGTTTGATTAATCTTGCATGTTGTCCAGTGGAGCGGCGAACAAAGCTTGTTACGCTTATAATAATTCACAACACTTATAACGATTCTCATTAACGTAACGCTCGGCTTATCTGCTACAAACTGGTGAGCCCCGCACCCGTACTGATTATACTGACCAATTTATTCCCTTAAACCCACTTCTGACGTTGTTTTCTTTATTATTTTTTCGATCCACTGTAAACACATCCTGTGGTTATTTGAAGCTATGGGCTTATTTTGCCCACTACTTTTTCTTATTTTCATCGATGATTTGGCATCCTCGCTTAAGTGTCCCTGCTATATTTTTGCAGACGATGTCAAGTTTATCGGATCGCTGAACGAACAGGATCTTTTTGAGGATATAGAAAAGGCCATCAAGTGGTCTTCCACGTGGGATCTACCAGTCAACTTCTCCAAAAGCTATCTTCTGTCCAAAGCTGCAGCTGGCTGGACCTGATAACATACTGGAGATAACTGGGGTATCAAAAGTCCGGGACTTAGGTATTGCGGTTTCAGCGGACTTTAAATGGGCTGATCAATGTGCAGCTGCTGCACAACGCGCTAGGAACCAGCTGTTTCGCCTCCGATCAGTTTTATCCTGCAGGTCCCCGGAGGTTTTTATCCCATTGTATAAAGCGATAGTGAGACCTCATCTCGAGTATTGCGTTCAAGCTTGGTCTCCTTACTTGGAAAAGGACATTGCCACGCTTGAAGGTGTTCAGCGCCTAGCTACTCGTATTATTAAAGGGCAATCTGGGAAGTCGTATGAACAACGACTGTTGAGTCTAGATCTCTTCTCGCTAAAAAGAAGGCGACTACGTGGGGATCTGATCGAGACCTTTAAAATCGTTAGAGGCTTGAGTTCTATTGATCCGGCTGATATGTATGCTCTTGCGCCAGTGGTAGGTACTCGAGGCCATTCACTGAAACTGGCAAAACAACATGTCAGGTCTAATGCACGTAAGCACTTCTTTAGCGAAAGGGTAGTGAATCATTGGAACTGTCTGCCCGAAGAGGTAGTTTGTTCTACATCAGTAACGTGCTTCAAAGATAGACTAGACTCGATCTGGCGCTCTGTGTTTCCCAATTTTTATCCCTAATTTTTTAGTTGTTCTTCAATTTGTCGTTGGAACGCACTAATGTCTCTCCTCACCTATTGGGTGAGGGAGTTTTTCTTTTGCATTCCAGCCAAAGTCATACCAGAAGAATATTGAACCTACTGTTCGAAGTGGTGGACGCTCTTTTGGCTTACCACCGGGAGTATTCTGGACGCTCGATTGGCGACTCTGCCACATATCGTCCTGTGCTAACTGAACTGAACTATTGACAATTTGGTTCTTCGACAAATGTACATTTAGCGTACATTAGTACATTAGCTATAGATGTCATTCCTGAACGTGTTTTACACTGCTAGCTTATTTGTTTCGTTGTGCATATATTTATGTCTCTCGTTTATCAATTAAAATCGACGGGTGTTCAGAAACGCCATATTTCAATTTTTATCGACCAAGTCCGAGCACACGATACTTCATAACCATTCACATACAAATAAAAAGAATTTGAACAAGTGATAAACTTGCAGCAGTTACTTAGACATGATCACAATAAAATTACCGTAAATACCCGCGTATAGGACGATACCATGTATAGGACGCAGTGGATATTTGACCCTAAAAACGATGGAAAAACAGTGTACCTATGTATAGGACGCATCCTAATTTTAGTCCTTAATTTCCATTAATTTTTATAGAAACGGTGAACTTAAGTCAATCACGGTTAACTCCATACAATCGCTATGATCGTCGTGTGTGCTGATTGCTGACTCATTCATCCTGTCAGTCAGCAGATGTCTGTCTAGCCTATGTAGACTATCGTGGAAAGTGCACTTCTCATTCTTGGGCGTCATGTCGAATGATTGGATGACATTATTTAAGGAAAAGTTTCTGCTCCAACGAGAGTCAAATACTACTCCATGATTGGTTGATATTACACTTTCATGATATTACACATCGGCAGTATAAATATTCTACCTATTACCGGTGTTTTTGAAGATACAGTTCATTATTACCCTTCAACATGAAGAAGACAAAACGACAGAGCTATACTTCAAACTTTAAAATGGAAGTGATCAAGTACGCGAAAGAACACGGGAACCGGACAGCTGAGCGGCAATTTGGTCCGACTGAATGCGTGATCAGAAAATGGAGAAAAGCCGAAAGTACCATTACAGAAATGCGAAAGGTGAAGAGGGCGAACAGAGGCTCGAAGGCTCACCACCCTAACCTGGAAAAGGCGCTCATTAAATGGATTCAAGATACTCGTCCAGACTGTCTGGGGGCCAGCACCACTACCGTTCGTTTACAGGCACTAAGAGCAAAGCATTGCAGATTTTAAGGCGTCGATGAACTGGTGCATGAGATTTTTTGGAAGAAATAACCTATCAATAAGACGAAGAACTAAATTTTTGATATTATGATAAATGCATAATTTTTATAATAAAAGTATCCATGGATAAGACGCACCTGGGTTCTTAGGGCAACTTATGAAGAAAAAAAGTGCGTCCTATACGCGGGTAATTACGGTAGTTAAATTAAATAATATTTTTAAGTGTTAAATTTAAAACTGTAAAAACTTCGTACAGCGCGCTATACAAGACGAAATGACATTGATTTAAATACAAATAACTAGTTTGAATATCAGAATCAGAATGATAAAAATATCTGATTTTTATGGTACAGCATTCCAAATTCTACAATAATACTTATTTACAAGTGATTGCATCAATAGTTTATTATTACAATATTACTCCATAAGAATCACTTCAATTCAGTTCACATGACACAAGTATGTTCAGTTCAGTTCAGTTCAGTTAGCACAGGACGATATGTGGCAGTCGCCAATCGAGCGTCCAGAATACTTCCGGTGGTAAGCCAAAAGAGCGTCCACCACTTCGAATAGTAGGTTCAATATTCGTCGGGTATTGACCTTTGGCATGGATGCAACAGAAAAACCTCCCTCAGCCCAACAGGTGAGGAGGGCATTAGTGCGTTCCAACGACAAATTGAGAACACTATAATTAGGATAAAAAATTGGGAAACCAAAGAGCGCCAATCGAGTCTAGTCCTATCTTTTAAGCCCGTTACTGAAGTAGAACAACTACCTTTTCGGCAGAACAGTTCCCAATGATTCACTTAACCTTTCGCGAAAGAAGTGCTTGTACGTCCTTTAGTACCTGACATGCTGCTTTGCCAGTGTCAGTGATGCCTCGAGGTACCTACCACTGGCGCAAGAGCATACATATCAGCCGGATCAATAGAACTAAAGCCTCTAACGATTTTAAAGGTCTCGATCGGATCCTCACGTAGTCGCCTTCTTTTTAGCGAGAAGAGATCTAGACTCAACAGTCGTTGTTCATATGACTTCCCAGATTGCCCTTTAATCATACGAGTAGCTAGGCGCTGAACACCTTCAAGCGTGGCAATTTCCTTTTCCAAGTAAGGAGACCGAGCTTGAACGCAATACCCGAGATGAGGTCTCACTATCGCTTTATACAATGGGATGAAAACCTCCGGGGACCTGCAGGATAAAACTGATCGGAGGCGAAAGAGCTGGTTCCTAGCGCGTTGTGCATCAGCTGCACATTGATCAGCCCATTTAAAGTCCGCTGAAACCGCAATACCCAAGTCCCGGACTTTTGATACCCCAGTTATCTCCAGTATGTTATCAGGTCCAGCAACCTGCAGCTTCGTTGCAGCTTTGGACATAAGATAGCTTTTGGAGAAGTTGACTGGTAGATCCCACGTGGCAGACCACTTGATGACCTTTTCTATATCCTCAAAAAGATCCTGTTCGTTCAGCGATCCGATAAACTTGACATCGTCTGCAAACATATAGCAGGGACACTTAAGCGAGGATACCAAATCATCGATGAAGATAAGAAAGAGTAGTGGGCCTAGTACTGAACCCTGCGGGACTCCACTAACAACTCCTGCTTTCGCGGAATACATATTGCCTATGCGAACGCGAAAATACCGATTGCTCAAGAAATTTGTGATCCAGTTCTTTAGAGGGCCATCGATACCTATTTGTCCAATCTTCATTTCAAGCAACCTGTGGTTTACCGAGTCAAAGGCTTTACAGAAGTCCAAGTAGAGAACTTCGACCTGGTGGCCTTTATCTAGCCTCCTAGTGACCTCATTTAGAAAACATAATAAGTTCGTTAGGCAAGACTTCCCTTTTAGAAAACCATGCTGAGCAGAGTTTAGTAACGAACCAGAGACAAGGTGGCGACAGATCCTGTCCCTAATAAGTCTCTCTAGGGTTTTGCAAAAGATACTAGTAAGGCTTACAGGTCTGTATTTGCAAACTGAAGATCGACTGCCACCTTTATGTATAGGTATCACATCAGCCTGCTTCCATGCACTAGGAATATACCCATACCTTAAGGATGCGTTAAAGAGGCGACCCACCGTTTGTGCTAATACAGGCGCCAGGTTCTTAATAAATTGAGGGTGAATACCATCCGGGCCCGCAGATTTATGTGGATTTGTTGCTTCAAGTGCAAGCCTGACCTCATTATCAGTGAAAATTATTTCATCTAGGGTAGGAACGCTATCTGACCTTATGTCCACTGGCATATTCGAGAGATCAGTTTGGCGATCAGGCCTATGAACAGCTCGAAAATGTTCGAGAAAAGCCGAAGCCTTTTCAGAATCTGAATCTAGTTGAGATCCATTGTCCAGTTGAAGGTTGCCTATGCAATCGCGAGTTTTGCCTTTGGATTGTGCATAGCTATAAAAACGCTTTGGGCACTGTCTTATATTACATGCCAGTCGTGCCTCAAATTCACGTTTTGCCTTACGTTGGCTTCCCACAGCCTTATTTCTAAGTAGTTTATACCTTGTCCAGGCCCATTGTGTCTGAGAAGCTTTGTAAGTTCTCCAGGCACGGTCCCGGATTTTAATATCACGGCGCATCGATGGTGTCCACCACTGTGGCTTGTTGCGTCTTTTGACGTGCACCAACGGAGCAAATCTGTCTTGCAGTGTGGACAGACAATGGTGAATAAGCTGCCAGTTTGCTGCCATATCATCACCAGAAGATTGTGACAAGATCTGATCTGCTTCTTCTGAGACAACCCTCCAGTCTACCCTATTGAAGTTGCGCTTTAGTTTCGGAGGCGGTTTGTCATACCTGAGAAGTAGCTGGAAGCTAATCATGATGTGATCACTTTTCCCTAGTGGGGAAAGATATTGCACCTGTCGAATCATTTGCTCATTCGAAGATATAACAAGATCCAGGACCGAAGGTTCACAGCCATGCCGGAACCTTGTAGGCTCAGTTACATGTTGGCTCATAGCATGTCTGTGGGTCCATTCTATGAAGTCCTCAGACATCTTATCAGCTTGGCAGCTCTGGTTAGGCC
This sequence comes from Atriophallophorus winterbourni, assembly GCA_013407085.1. Lineage (NCBI taxonomy): Eukaryota > Metazoa > Platyhelminthes > Trematoda > Plagiorchiida > Microphallidae > Atriophallophorus > Atriophallophorus winterbourni. The sequence goes on from JACCGJ010023077.1 coordinate 14,155, forward strand.
AAGATATGTGTGGTAGATTAAAGTCACCCACCATAAGAACCTGAGACCCAAGCGCACGTAGTGAACTCAAATTCTCAAGCAAGTTATACATATCCTGTACTCCTGAATGGGGACTCAAATAAACGCACGCTATTACCGTAGATTGCTTATAGGAGTGAATGAGACAGGAGCTAAGTTGCACATTGTGCGTGCCAAGCCTAACGTTTAACTCTGAGGTACGGAGGCCTGACCTGAGAAGAATAGCAACACCGCCACCTTGTACTGCACCCGGTCTATCACACCTGATCACGGAATAGCTGTTACCAACTATATCAGGAATGTCATCAGATGCAGAGAGCCAGGTTTCTGTCAGTGCAATTACATGCGGTCTTAACTCATGTGCAAGGATGGAGAGTTCAGACCATTTGTTTTGGATGCTACATGCATTCCCGAGTAGCACTGTGGCGGCAGTGTCACGTAATCTATTCCCAATTAGTCTTGTGTGATTCTCGGGCGGAGTACCCGAGAAGTCAGCACGTTTTTTGGCGTGCTGCTTGCGATAGCCGAGTCACCTGGTGCGGCCTGAACACCAGCTGTACACTGCAGGTTGCTAACCACGAGCTGTGGAATTTCAGGGATAATAATACGACCACAGACCCCATCCTCGGACGCTTCCAAGAATTCTTCATCTGATGAAGCCCCATCCTTTTCGGATGAACGGCGCCCTTGATTGGACGTTACTTCGGAAAGAGAATCCATTAGCTTTGTACAACCTCGCTTGTCGTTATTAGAGGTCTTAACACTCTGATCCCTCCTATTTGAGGCGGAAGAGTATTGTCTTATCCAGGAGGGAGGGTTGTCCGGCTTAACCTGCAGTTTTTCTAAAGTTGCTTCGGCGATGTGGTCAGCCTTAGATAGTAAAGCGTCCCGATCCGCCTGGTATTTGAATTCTACCAAGATTGGCCTAGGGCGACTATCCGACTTCCATTTTCCAAGACGGTGAATTCGCATTGTAGGAGTGGAAGGCCTCAGACCTACCATGCGGATAAGATCGCTGATACATCTGCGATCTAAATCTTTTCTAGACCTCGATTCCTTAATGAATGGCTCTGCTCGATTAAAAACCAGTACATTTCGTGTTCTAGTTTTTGGAGCAGGGGTGCCACGCAATGTATCGAATTTCTTGCGCAATTCATTTAATTCCTGGATAATGTGATCCAGTGCGGGTGATCCGGCAACAATTTCATGTTGCTTCCGTTGGGTAGTAGATTTATTCGCCTTCCTACGCCTCTTCGGAATCTCTGCTACATTAACCACCCTGCTATTAGAAGCTCGCATTTGAGAACGAGATACCTGGCCATTTATGACTGCAACCTGTGTGGATGCAGTTTTTTCGGCGTTCTTGGTAGCACGCTTTTTAGATTTGACCACCTTAGAAGAGGTAGTCTGCTTGATGGGACGTCGTAGCTGGCTAGATTTGTCAGCTACGTCAGTGCCAGCCATTTTATCAGAACTCACACTAGCCCTCACAACAGATGCAAACGTTGGGGTAGGTATAGAATCTGACGAGCAAGGCAACGTCCGATTTTTCCTTGGCTGTAAACAAGCGGCGTCTGTGGCAGCCTGATGACAGCCGCTACAGTACCACTGCAACCAGCGGTACTTCGCATAAATCCCATAGTGAGATTTATGTATACCTGAACAACTAGGATGAGCCCACAGCTTGCATGCTGTGCACTCGATTCCTTTTGCTACTATTTTGCCACATTTGACATTGAGGCATGAATTTCTAGTACTCATATCTGACAGATAATATGATGAGTAATGAAACGTTACCAAAAATACAAGCTGATTTTATCGCTAGCGTAATTAGTCAGCAAAATATGGAGAATATAGTAAAATAGTGATTCTATTTTACTGCAAGTTCAAGGAATAGTGAAAATTCGTAATATTTTATCGGAGCGTGGAAAAAACTACCAAATTGAACGTACCGCGCAATGTAAATGGCTGATAAGCCCATCCAGCTTCCAGAATTTCTGTCGGTAGAAAGCTTTGAAGGGGCGATCAACACTGCTAAAAATGGTATTTTGTTCTTTGGCATTCTCGTCGAGTGCGATGATACGTCAGGCCCTCCTTCGTTCCCGGGTTCTACCCATGCTCGTTGTGCAGCAGAGAGGCACATTGCGCAGCCGACTTCAAGTCCGTTGTTACGACTATACGTAAATCCTTAACCTTCTAAATAGATTTAAAGCACATCCTACCGCTATTTGCAGTTACTGTAAATTTGTCAACTGCTGCGGATAACAGATGAAATATACTATAGTTCAGAGCAAGATCCCAATCCCGTGACCATTGAATGACCTTTTCAATATCTCTCAACAGATCACCGTGATCACTGAATCCGGTGAATATGACAACATCAGCAAACGTGTTGGAGGGAAGAAACTGCGATGCCAAATTATCGATGAAGATCAGGAAGAGTATTGTGCCTAGTACTGAATCCTATCGGGCCCCAATGATAGCTTTCGTGTGTTCAGAGGTAATATCACCTTCAGTTCAGTTCAGTTCAGTTTGCGCAGGACAGTATGTGGCTAACAAGCCTATCGAGCGTCCAGAATTTTTTTTGGTGGAAAGCTGCAGAGAAGCACCCACCACTGCCAAAACGTTTATTCTTTTTGTCTATTTGAAATCTTCGCCGATCGCGAAGCCAAGAGATTATCCGGGTTGAACTTAGGAAGCACCGCGTTATAGCCGATGCTGGAAAAAGAAAAAGCAGTTTCTCTTCACCAGCACGGTGAGAGGTCAGCTGAAGTAGCATTGTGTATAATAAAATAAAAAACACAGAGAACTCTAGCCCTCACTTTATTTACGGGATAACGCTAAAAGATGAAATACCTAAGCTTGTATAGCAATTAAGGAGAGTATTCAGGAAAAAACTTACCCCAGTTGCGGTCCAAACCCTGCTTAAAACTAGACACGGTACTGCAGGATATAAGTTCTTCTGGAAGAATGTTCCAGAAGTTAACAACCCTAAGGCTGAAAAAGTGTTTCCTGGAGTCTAGCCGACATCGTTTCTTAGCAATTTTAAGTGAGTGGCCCCGGGTGCCCAGCTCGGGGCTTAAGGTAAAGAAGTCGTTCATTTGCACGCCACTCAAACCCTTCAAGATCTTAAAGGTTTCTATTAAGTCACCTCTTAAACGACGGCGCCTAAGGGAGAAAAGATCGAGAGACATTAGGCGCACAGCGTACGGTTTCCCTCGCTGACCTTCAATCATGCGAGTTGCGAGGCGCTGTACACTTTCAAGTCGAAGGATGTCCTTTTTGTAGTGAGGACACCACGCCTGAACACAGTATTCAAGATGCGGCCGAACTAATGCCTTGTACAGTGGCAGGAATACATCGGGTCTTCTGCTCGATAGCACTGATTTCAGCCGAAAAAGTACCTTGCGTGCACGCTGAGCCGCAGCGGCACATTGGTCCCCCATTTCAAGTCAGCCCTAAACTACAGGGATCTGAAAAGATATATCCCGAAATAAACTAGTTATCCAGTCGTTTAGCGCACCTGATAATCCTTGGGCCGCTAACCTTATCACTAACAACGTGTGACTCACCGATTCGAAGGCCTTTTTAAAGTCTAAGTAAAATACCTCTACCCGTCCGCCTTCGTCCAGTGTCTTGGAAACTCTATATAAAAAGCATGGATGATTAGAGAGACACTACCTTTTTGATAAAGGCATGTTTTACCTAATCAGAAGGCGCTATACTCTATCGATTTTATTTCATTTCAGAACACTTTGATCATGGTAGTAATTGGCTAACGAGCCAATCGAGCGTTCAGAATTTCATCCGGTGGAAGGCTGCAGAGAATCACCCACCACTGCCAAAACGTTCATTCTTATTTTCGTTAAAAATCTTAGGCGATCGCTACGCCCCGAGATTATCCAGATTGTGTTTAGGGATTAGCTTTTCATAACCGATGCTACAAAAATATAAAATAGTTTCAATTGACCAGCACAATGAGAGTTCAGCTAAGGAAGAAACGTATATCGAAAGCAAACTTATGTACCACGAAATATTAGTCTTTTCTAAGCGCCTCGAACTCTTGACGAGGAATCATTTTGTGATTCTGTATTTGAACATCGTAGGTCTTTGTAAGAACCCTATGAAAAGGTGGCATATAAGATTACCATTGTCGAAGATTGAATTTCTTAGTAGGATGACGCAATTATATGTGATCTACCCATTTTTGTTGACCCTAAATCATGCGAGTTTCAAGATACTGTATGCTTTCAACGCGAAAGATGTTTCTGTTGTAGATGAGGCCGAACAAATGTATAGTAATGAGGCAAGCCAGACATAACATTATACCCCAGCCATTTGCATAATCGGTTCGAAACTGGTTGTATCAAATTAACGCCATTCTTTCTAGATTACTTGAAACATCGTTAAAAAGCTATTTGAAACTACTTCATTTCAAGCGTCTTCTCGAAAGCTCAACATAGATTCTCGAAAAAATAACTTGTATAACAAGTCAGCTCGAATAACTTGACTATATTACTACTTCCATTGAGGAAGGTATATAAGTCGTAGTTGTTATTCTAGGCATAACTAAATCATTTGATACTGTTGCTCATTAGTTAATATTACTGAAAATTAAACCATATGGCATAGAATGTAATGACATTTATTAGTGATCTCACTTAATCTGTTAAAGTCAGTGGCAGCAGATCTCGCAGTATGTTTATTTCTAGTGGGGTAATTGAAGGTAGCGTATAAGGCACTTCAATGTTTCTTTTATACATAAATGGCATACATAATATTATTTCTCATAGTAAACTCTTCTCATGTGCCGATAACACAAAGTCAATATCACTTTTCGAGCTAATCAAGCACATACTTATATAGCTACACTAAACAATTTTTCAAGTGCACTTTGCAGTTTGGGCGACAAATAACGGTCTAACATCCTCAATAACGAAATCAAAGTTTATGCCTATAAGATGCACGGTACACATTCTGCACATTCTGCCTGAAAGGTACCAGATTCGGTAAATGTGTTAAATAAGTTAAGCAAGAGAATTTTAAATTGTTTGCCATCCATTTTGCATATTGCTAGATATGTGCGTGCTTTGTGAGGTTTAAGACTGTCAGTTGCTTGCTGCCAGAAATTACTTATGTCACTCAGGTTTATACTCAAAGTATTCAGTGTACAAGACGAGGGATGTTAACTGGTTTATAAACGTGTTTTGACTTTTTTATACGTTGAGTTGAATCAAAGAATCAATTATTCACTGATAGCATAAGGAGAACTGATGATTGTTTCAGCTACAGATGAGTTACAATATTTGATAATGAAATCTATGTTGCTAAGTGAGTTGGATGATATAACTTAAAAAGCTTACTTAGAGATTTTAGCCTATCGTGACTTATAACGTCTTTGTTTTCATCTGCTCTAAGTGTGCTGTCCAAAGCATGTCTGTGAATTCTTGATAGTTCATGATAACAAATAAGAAGAGCGGAACTGTAACGGGTTTTCATAACAACAAAATGTAGTTCCATCATTTTTCTATTTTCTGCGATTACTTTAATTGCGTACGCCCGAGAAGCTTATATTACGCCTTCATAATTAACCCTTCAATTTCTGAATGAAATGTTGAAGAGACCTTTGTGAAATAACTAGAGGGGAAGAATTGGCTTCAGTCTTCTTTTCTAATGAATTCTGAAATCAGATTCCAGTTAAAGTGGTTGTAGGTTAACTTATTATTAGATGTCTCAGATTGGTTAACAGAAGCAGTGGCGCGTTATATTTGGATTGATAATATTTTATGGTCACCGTTAAAAAACGATGGAATCACCTCTAGATTAGCCGGGGACAGGTTCAGAGTGAATAATAGGTCAAGGAGATTGTCATTTCCGGTTGGTTTGTTAATACATTGCTTATATCCCAGTAAGTCTGACGTTCTGTTAAAAGGTGTATAGCCAATGTGGTGTGCAGGATCGTGCCAGTTTAATTTGGCATGTTGGAGTCAACAGCAATAAGTTTATATTGAGCGTGGCGTAGAGATGCTTCAATAAACGCACGAGTTAAAGAATCCATTCTGGAGATAGTTAAAGACGGCGGATAATAAATACAACCTATTTAGATATATTAGGATGGTAATGCAATTAATGTTGAGTCTGCTAGTTGTGATAAACCAGGTTAAGTAAAGGTATCAGCTATAAAACTAGAATGAACATAGATAAGAGTACCGCCACCACTTTTCGAAATTCGCTTATTTCGAAATATATGGTAATTGGGTACCATTAGTTTTGAGTCAAGCTGGTCCTCTCATGTCCAGGTTTCAGTTATTAGATTATTGCTTTTGAGTTCGAAATAAGAAAATATGTCAGCATTTGGGTTTTAGGTGGAATTGATCTGCCATTATTAAGTAGGATACTAACACAAGAAAGAGCGAAAATTAAAAAAGTGAAGGCAGATTAAGGAAAAATATTATGGAAATTAATATTTTATTTATTGTTTTGGGGAAAAATTGGCATGGTTATCAAGAGGTGTGTCTGGCATGCATTTATGGGTGTATCAGTTGTAAAACGATAGGTTTTGAATCATGTAATAAGAAAACTAAATTGATTGAGTACAATGACCTGGCGTTTAAGGGGACGGTCTATGAAGTTAGTCGTAGACAATAATGAACTAGTCATACTTCATCGAGCAGTATGGTATTTGAGTACGGTAACTGATATTGTGCGTGCGCCTAGTATTTTTACTGGCCAATGTTACTTGTTTGTTTAGAGGCTTCCTGAATACTGTGTTTTTAATGAGCTATGGTATGGAAGAAGAGCTTGTGTCTGTCTAAATCCAGGTAGACGAAAGTAACGCTCAGACATCGGCGATGTTCTCTACATCATGTTGTTGTGTGCATAGAAGGTTGAAGCTTGAATTTTTGCAGAAGTAGTAACTACGGATGAATCCCCCTGTGTGCCCTTAATTGCATACGAAGGTTTAGGGAAAAATGTTAATTTTGCGCTTTTTTCGTCCGAAGCGCTTGTGTATTGGGGGTGAGATCAGGTTTCGTAGTAACATTATAAAATCTGCGTATGGATTTCAAAATATTTTTATTCTCTAATACCAATTGGGGTTCGCTCTTTCATGCTGTTTTGCAAAAGCGGACAAAATCAGCACAATCTATCGGAATGCCCTATGAAGTGAGAATAAACCTTTTCAAGTCATTTAATGTGGCTAACGGCATGGTATTTTCTTCAAAAAATGTGCTTTGAGTTTTTTCATGAAAAGATACTTTGATGTCTATTTTATACGGTACCATAGATGCTTTTTTCTAGAAATATTTATTTTTATGAAAATAAAGAAGATTTGAAATACTGGTTGGAGATTTTTTCCTAAGTCTCCAGATGGCCGACATTCAACCCATGGTTACGCGCAATTGCGCAACGAAACACCGGCCATGTTGTATAAGATTACCGGAAATAGTGTTTGTATCTTCAAGCCAGGTCTTCGATGCACCAACAATCCTAGATTTACTTCTGTAGTCTCTCTGCATTCATTCCAGTTATTTATTACGCACGTTGCAAGCATTTGTGTATAGTATGCTAACAGAATTTCTATACACCTCGCCTAATTTTGGAGAACCTCTGGGAGCAGAACCTGAGATATTACCACGTTTTTCGGTGTCTAATTGTGGTAGCACATTAGTACTTTATGTGGAACCTACATCGCTGGGAGATTGTGTCGTAGAGATTCATAATGCAGCGCGTTGAGTGCAGACGAAGCGAGGCTCTCGTTTGCTGCATTACAACTAAGCAGAGAATCCCCACATATGTTTTCTAGAAGTACTGGAGCATTCTCGATTGAAATATACGCGGTTGCGGAGTTATTACATCGTCGTTTCCCAGAGTCTCCTTAGGTTTTGTTGGGTTGACACCTGAACGCTGAAACACGAAATAATTTGCAGAAGCTAAGCGACTGTCTTGCACCAATCTATAAAAGTCAACTTTGTAGAACAATTCATCCAGAAATTGAAGAATGTGAAGATTGATGAAGATAAAATAATGGTTTCTTTCGACGTAACGGCGTTATTCACATCAATCAATCAAACACTCGCAAAACAAATCATATCATCGTTGCTGCACGGAAAAGTAACTAACCACAACGGAAATCGATTACCACGATAAAGTTTGATGGAATTGATCGAGCTGTGCCTTTTAGGCAAACTTCAAGTTCAACGGTAAAATCTACGAGCAGATTTGAGGAACACCAATGGGATCACCGATTTCGAGCCTTATTGCCGAAGCAGTCATGCAACGGTTGGAACGGATCGCTCTACCAATAATACGACCGAAGCTATGGATCCGCTATGTGAACGACACATTTTTGATCATGAAAAGAACTAAACTAGACGAATCGCATCGACTACTGGACTGCGTATTCAGAGAAATCCAATTTACCAGAGAAACTGAAGTTAACAGCTGCCTGGCATTACTGGACGTTCAAGTGAGACGAACAAGCGAAGGAAATTTGGAGACCAGTGTCTACAGAAAGAATACGCACACGGTTTAAATCTTGAACTTCCACAGCAAACATATAACCAGCCTTAAACGCAGCTGTATTAGAAGCCTATTCAAAAGAGCAGCAACACTTTGCAGCACGCAGAAACTGAGAAGATAAGACGAAGAATACCTGTTCAAAGTGTTCCAGAAGAATGGATACCAAAGAAGCTTCGTACTACGCCACAAATTCATCCGTAACCCACAAAGAAACTATGACGAAAACAGAGTTAGGCGCGCTCTCCCATATGTGCAGAATATATCAGAAATAGCAGTTCGATTCCTCCGGCCATTTGAAATAGAGGTCGCGCACAAACCCGTGTCAACATTACGCAACCACTTCAACAATATGACATACAAAGTTGCGAAAGAAGAACAATCGAATATTTTCTACAAGATTACGTGCAAAGATTGCGAAAAGAACAACATCGGACAAACCGGCCGCAAGCTAAGCACAAGAATACACGAACACCGGTTAGCTGTACGAAGGCACGACCCAAGGTCATTGATTTCAATACATGTTGCTCAGTTCGGACACCAATTCGATTGGGACAACACGAAGACTTTAGCCAAAGAAAACAACCGACGAGCGCGAGAATTCTTTGAAGCGTGGCATTCATCAACGACATCAATCAACCAACACTTTCAATTGGCTACAACCTATGGACCATTGAAAAACCGATGGACGAGAATGCAATGCATGAATTCCACCAATCAACGAGAGTAATGCCGAACGGACAGCTGGACCTTATAAAATCCAATGAATACCAATTTTAAGTCACTTCGAAAGAAGTTCTCCTGATGATATCATCTGGCTTGATGACGAAACGTCCTACAACAACAACAATAATAATAATATATATTTTTGGACATCCAAGGCATGTAATGCAAGATCAGTTTATCAAAATTGGAACAGCAGAAGGAAATAAAACGGTGCAAATGACCGAAGTGAGCGGGATTTTTAAATAATTTTTTCCGTTCAATAATGGGAACGAACATTAAGTAAGAAAAAATCTTAATGTCTAATAACAGTAAGGTTTAATTTAAATTTTGTTAGAATTTACAAAATGCAAAGATGGGAAAACATGGAAAACATAAATGGGAGGTAATTATGGAAAAAGTGGAGTGAATTGTAATAAATTGTCATAAAAAATTGATAAATAAATTATAAATGCATCAATTCATGTTTTTTACGGAAAGATTGGTTGAGAAGATGGAAAAGGAAACATTAATACATCAGAATAAGAAAATCTAAGAAATTCTGGGGGATGAGAGAGGGTGTGGTTAATAACATGGGAGTAGGGTACGCTGAGTACTCCATTGCTCTTGAAGAATTGTCGACGAATCGAACCAAAATGTGTTCACCAGCTGGGTTTTCGTTATCTGCAGAAGAGTGAATCGCAAATGGAACAAATCTCGGGCGGATAGATTTCGAGCCAGTTTCAGTGATGGTTTGGTATTCGAAGACACTGGAGTATAATGAAAGATATTCTCTTCACCATCATGGTGAGTGGTCATCAAAGTGAAATAGTTCATCATTTAAAAAAATAAGAATGTACAATAAAAACATAATGATTTTCAGGTTTTTTACTTTTTTTATTTTTTGGTAGATTTTATTCTTTTGCAAGTTTGGAAAAAATGTGACATTTATAAGCCTCATATGAAATAAAAGACAGATATATACATAATGGTGTATAGAAAATGTCATGGAAGGCAATGTGACAAATAGACAAATGTAATGCAAGTCCCAACCTATGACGAGACATGCATAGACCCTATGTAACCTGACACTACAACAGCGTTCTAAATAGATAATCAGAAAAATATTTTTATAGATGTTTCGAAATTTTTTTGGGAGACATTTGTTTACGATAGAAACCTGAATTGAAACAATAAGGATAACTATGTTTAAACAAAAGGGGGCAAGATAAGCCTAAAGAGATACAATAAGTGAAGGTACATATAATACTAGTCCCAGGTTTTGATGCATGTATGTTGTATTTATGAAAGCACGAGCCTGATCCAGGCAAAGTGCCGCACGGTCATAGACTGCACGTGGGCTGATATACTGTCAGGTTGCCCAGGCCTAGACAGATATGAGGGGGGGAATAAAAATAGATGTAACATACGTAGACCGTAATTAACCTGACACTTAATAATACCATGTATTTCGGACATTGTGAACAGTTATATGCGTGTGCTAATATATAAAATACTTAAAATTGTTTCAATAACCAGGAATACCGTGACAAAATATATTGTCTAAAGAAGCGTTTATTTTGAGAATTTCGCATTGCGATGGAGCAGTAAGAGAATCAACAAGTGTTTTAAATTTACCTGTAGATGTGCACATGCGAAGATGGAGTGGAAGAGAATTACAAAGATGCGCATACCTAATTAAAAAGAAGTTTTGTCGAACTTTAGTGCGAGTAAGGAGAATATGTAATAGCCTCATTCGGTTACGTCGTACAGAACGATTGCAATCTCGGAAGCGCATGGTGGATCTAAGCCTAACTTAGTGCTCTGTGATGATTCGGAAGAAAAGAAAAAGATTAAGGCAAATTCTGCGTAACCATAGCGGGTCAATGTCTAGTAGATTGCATCTTACTTTATAAGATGAAGGATTAGAGTAGCCTAACATGATTTTGCTAATTCTACGTTGAAGGCTTTCTAAGAGAATACAGTCACGCCTACCGATGTGAGAGTAGGCTATATTACAGTAGTCAAGAAGCGGTAATATTTTCATTTTATATAGACTTAGTCTACTTTCACGAAGGAGGAATTTTTGATTTATCAAACCAAAATTCTGTCTAGCTATTGCTATGAGAAATCTTACTTGTTCGTTGAAAATAAGAGATGGAGAATATCTAAATCCCAAGTCTTTGATTTCGTTAGAAAATGCGAGTGGTGTTTTGTTGAGAATAATACTACCGGGGGGTATTGAGCAGCGTATACCCATGAATTGCGTCTTCAGAGATGAGAATTCTAAACCCCATTGTGAGCCCCAACTTGAGAGGGTTGGAAGATCGTCGTTAGGAGAGTCTATAGCCTGTGATATTTCCATGGCTGGAAAAGCTAAAACAAGTTTAATATCATCCGCAAAGATAAAAAGCTTTGAGTTTTTTAACGAAATCTTGCACATCATTAATATATATAAGAAAAAGGAGGGGACCAAGTACGCTACCCTGAATGACTCCACTCTGTATAGTTTGTGTTTCAGAGGATATGCCATTAACAGAAACGGGAAAGGTGCGATCAGTAAGATATGAACAGAACCAATTGAATAGGGATCCGGAAATACCAAGTGATGATAATTTTTGAAGAAGAAGAGAATGAGGAACCTTATCAAATGCTTTGGTAATGTATAAGAAAACTGTCAGTACAGCTAATCCATGATCTATGGAGGCCGTTATATGGTCCAAATATTCCAGCTGACAGGTAATGCAGGACTTTTGATTTAAAAAGCCATGTTGGAATGGAGAGAAAGCGTTTGGGCCCAAGTAAGCTATTAATGCGTTCTTGATCAACTTTTCGAATAGCCTAGAGAGAAAAGGTGTGTGATTAATTGGGCGATAATTACTGACGATGTGCGAACTCCCTGTTTTAAGCCGAGGTGCAATGTAGAATGTTTCTATTCGAAGGGGGAAAATACCAGATTTAATAGAAAGATTAAACAGGTTTAATAAAATTAAAGGTATATCATCCGTATTTAGTTGCAAGATTGCTGGAACAAAGCCCACAATATCAGGCTTGTAAGAAGCTTTGCTTCGCCGACACATTGCGCTAACTTCTTGTAAACTAAAGGAGATGGAATCCATACACATTGAATTAATATTTTGATTTGGGAGTACAGGTTATACACTGGTATTGAATGACTGACTAAAATAGTTCAGAAAAACCTTACTTATTGCTGAAGAGTCTGAATAACAGTCATTCATGTTACTATGTATTTGGGCACTTTTTGAGAGAAACAAGTCTACGGCTCTGTAAAAATCCGCATCAATGTCTTGAAAATTCCTCTTTCGGTCCAGCAAGATCAAACGAACTGGAGACATTTGTTCCCACCCTACACCCGTGTTCCTTATCAAGTTTTTTGTGTTATAATTTTCCGGTGATATTTTTTTTCTTTAAATTGAAAATAACATTCAAACTTAATGTAAAATCTGTAAGAGTTTTCTTCCTCGAACATTGTTCCTTTGTTTAACTGCACTTCGGCTTCCGCACATTTTGATTTGTCCGTTACCCGTGTTTACCGTTATTGGAAAACGGTAATTTTTGTTGCTCTCAACTGAGCTGTTTGACTTCCGTTTATTGGACGCGTTGGGTTTGCATTGAAACCTGTATTCGATTACTGTTGAGGTTTGTTATATTTTGCTTTTTAATCGTCTTTGTCAATATAGTACAGCGTAAATTGACGTATTGTTCTGATTTGGGATCGATTCGTAAACGCTCGTCATTCCCGGTATAAGAATCTCGTGGCTTGTAGCAGGCAACTAGTTTCCGTGACAGAAACTATTCCCCAGTGACGATTTGGTCGCTACAGTACTCAGCGTTGGAATTCGATTTGGATCGTATTTGTCTCAATTGGAGAAAATACAGTACTCAACGTTAAAATTCGATTTGGACCGTATTTGTCTCAATTGGAGAAAATACAGTACTCAACGTTGGAATTCGATTTGGCCCGCATTTGTCTCAATTGGAGAAAATACAGTACTCAACGTTGGAATTCGATTTGGATCGTATTTGTCTCAATTGGAGAAAATACAGTACTCAACGTTAAAATTCGATTTGGACTATTTGTCTCAATTGGAGAAAATACAGTACTCAACGTTGGAATTCGATTTGGCCCGCATTTGTCTCAATTGGAGAAAATACAGTACTCAATGTCAAATTTGTGGACGCTACAGTACTCAACGTCGAATTCGCTGACGTCAATATGCCTGTTACCCGCAGTTTTGTGGAAAAAATCAAATCCTCCCAACAATTGGTCGATAATGGAACGAAACACACCGCAGGTGAGCGCATTCATTGTTCTTTTGAGGGCTCTCGAGGTAGCCTAAGGGGTTCAAAGATAGAATCAAACATCCTTGTTCGTAAGGCTAAGATGCGTTTGGAACGACTAAAACTGTCGCAGGAACGTGAAGCTCTCGAAATGCAGCACAAAGAGAAATTGCTTGATGCGTTATACGAGGTTGAAATAACTGAGAATGCTGCTTCGGCAAGTTATCTCGCGCATTGTGAGCATCAAAAGGAAAAAGTAGCTGACTACCCTCGTTCGGAGGTAGAAGATTCTGTTCGTAATAAAAAACCCGGCAGTTTACCAAGATCTGACCTTCCGAAGATAGAATTGATATCTTTTGATGGTTCAGCTAGCACCTACGGGAAATTTTGTCGTCAGTTCGAGAACTATGTGGAGTCTAGAACTCTTGATGACGGACAAAAGTTCCTATGTTTGCTAAATTATTGCCGAGGTATAGCAAAAGAATCTATTGAAGAGTGTGTCATGCTGCCACCTGAACGTGCGTATAAGCGGGCGAGATCAATCCTGAAGGACCTTTTCGGGCAACCGCATACAATAGCAAGGCCTGTTAGTCTCGTTAATTGTCAAGAAATTGTTTCTACTGGTGTAATGTTGAAGGATATTGACCTTTGTGTTGTCGATGGTGATCAGGAAGCTGAGTTACCTGACACTGAATTAGCTCAGTCGGATTTTGTGACTGAATTTTCCGACACTAATTCGGATCAGATGGTGACTAAGCCTGGCCCACCTGACACCAAATCAGCCCAAATGAAAAGTAGGCCTGGTTCACATGACACTGAATCAGCCTTAATTGGGGCGACGTATGGTCAGCACGACAATCCGTATGATTGGCGTAAACCTTTGGGTTGTATACCTGATGAACCATTTATGTTTGGGAACTCGGATACAATATTTTGTAATTTAGATTTGTTTAGATGGCGCAAAATGTCGCTGTTAGAGGATGCAATACATAAGGCTCGTTCGGGTAGGATATCATTCATGAGCTTATTGTAGGGCGCTGGCAGAACCGGAGGACGTGGTGGGTCTTTGTCTAGCAAACATTTTCCCTATAAAAAGCCACAGGTGTCCAGTGATGGTGATGCGACGTGGCGTGTGTGACTCGCCACTAAATAAAGTCACTTGCTTAATTCTACTGTACCTGGGTGTCGGGCCCGGGGGCTGGTGCTTAAGGTGGGAGGCGGGTTTTCGGATCTGCTGACCCCAGAAGTACCACCAAGCATTCAGTCTGCCGGTTGCATGCGAAGACGAACGTTGATTACACTGAAGGCAAATGTTTTAGGTGGGAGGCGGGTCTTCGTGTCTGCCAACTCCAGAGATACCACCAAACATTTTATCGTCGAGTCGCTGTCATTGGTCGCGCAGGTACACGGTTCGGGTAGCCAGGTAGAGGAGAGCCCCGCAGTTCAGTGTTTGTTTCTCTACTTGCTTTTCAGATTTTGAGGAATTTTGGTGGGCGGTGTATGAATCCGCGTCGATGTCTCGAAAATTCCTCTTTCGGTCCAGCAAGATCAAACGAACTGAAGCCATTCCTTCCCACCCCACACCCGTGTTTCTTATCAAGTTTTTTGTGTCATAATTTTCCAGTGATATTTTTTGTTTGTTCTTCATATTGAAAATTTTTAATCGTCTTTGTCAATATAGTACAGCGTAAATTGACGTATTGTTCTGATTTGGGATCGATTCGTAAACGCTCGTCACTCCCGGTAGAAGATTCTCGTGGCTCGTAGCAGGCAACTAGTTTCCGTGACAGAAACTATTCTCCAGTGACGATTTGGTCGCTACAGGCTCTCTGATTTTTTGTATTCGACTAAGATTGTATATACTTGATTTCCTTTCATACACAGACTGATTCTATAGATCAGAACTAACTGAGGATTGGGCTCAAAGTCGGCTAATCGCAATCGATTCTGCACACATTTGTGATCTAAGCTGCGTCATGATTTAGCCTCCTTTATAAAATGCTCTCATTGGTTCAGGATAAGAATATTTCTGGTCCTAGTTTTCACACTTCTTTTAAGAACAGCGCCTTTTCGCAAATCATTCAATTCACTCGGATTCGAGTTCAATTTGAATTTATTGTCGCAAAGTTGATGAGACGCTGCTCAGCATTCTTACATGTAGATGAACGCACTACCATTTGTGATCGCTGGCTATTAATTCATACGCTGGACTTTCCCCAATCCTGAAAGTCGATTTTCACATGTCCATTTAGACTAAGATGGTCCTCTTCCTTCTTCAAACAATATTACATATATTTTGATTCCTGTTGTTCGATATACTAGATGGCCTATCACCGTTCCTATTTCTGATATAACTTCTGATTCCGTGGCTCGTGCTTGCATCCATCATTGAGTTGCAATCTTTAGCACACATGCTGTTAGCATTCCTCGGTTGTCAACATATCCGCACTACTGCCCATGATCCATCTGCTAACGGTTTATTTGAAAGATTCCATAGAGAGTTGAAAGCTGCTTTAACGTGTCAAGTTACCACGAGAAAGTGGGCAGTAATATAAAAATTAGTAGTGGAAAGCCACCCATAATTAATCACTAACACTAGAAAATCATTTTACACATCATTAAAAATGAAAATTGGACTACAGTTTTCCCCTCTGATCATTTTGTTGTATTCTCAGGAATCTTTATAATGAAATAGCGCTTTACTCCAGAAATCCACTACTTGATATGCTAGACGACCCAAACAAAGTAAATTTTAAAAGGTAGAAAATCGTATTCCATAATTAAAATCATGTGTTTGTAATACGCATGGTATCTGTTCTCTTCTGTGTGCGTACGAACTTTCTAACACCTCAGTACAGAACTTAAACCAAAAAGTGACTTCTGATGAGTGCACAGCACTTAAATCCCATGAAAAACAGAAGCATTATCTAAATTAACCAACGCTAGAACATCGAAAACTCTGCGGAATTGTTGGTAATGGTTGCACAGTAATAACTGAGCATAGTGCTGATTTTGAGTAATTTCTTGTATTTTTCAGTGCATATTACAATATCAAGCCATAGGTGATCACACACCCTTCGGGCGATACGTTAGACGCCATCAAAATTAAACTGTTTGATATTCATTTTGTTTGTGAGAAATTTACAATCTTCTACAAACGTGACGAAACAGGCTTTGTACCAGCAATTTGCAAAATGGGATCTGAAGACGTCTTCCTATTACTACTTAATCACTTAAATGCATTCACAAATCAGCACCTTCCCCTCAGAATGAACACATCCAATTGTTATTCATAGACACATGTTCGGATCACTATTTACGGTTATCAAGTTATCGACCAAATAATCTCACACCCTTATATCTATAATGTTTGGAAAGCTTGTCAGGCAGGCAACCCTTGAATACCTGACACCAAACTATTTCATATGAAAGCAGCACGTATTTATTAACAGAAAATCCAGCATTACTTGTCAACTAGTATTTCTTCATTACGTCACACAATCACTAGAATCAGGCATTGGAGCCATCGTTTTTCAGCGATATTAATAAAGCATTTGGCAGGGTCATGCATAATCTACTCTTCGCAAAATTATCTGCTTTAAGCATTACTGGAAACCTCTTTTCATTGTTCAAATCTTTTTTCACTGGTCCCACCTTATCTGTAGATATAAATGGCCACCGTTCACGAAAGTTGCATGTTCCATGCGGAGTCATACGAGGAAGCGCTTTACGTCCATTTAATTTTTGATATGTATTAACGATATACTATGTCATAATACACTACAAGATCTTTTTGTTTACAGATGATATAAAAGTCGTCATAGCCTTTCCATCTAACCAGACTGGCGACTGTATATTGGAATTGAACTAAGATCTGCATGCTCTACTTCAACGGAGTATTCAAAACTGCCTGAAGTTTTCCACCAATAAATTTAATTTCATAAATTTTAAATATATCATTTCGAACGAATCGATCATCTTGAGTGATTCACTACTTCAGCCAGCACAATCTTCCACACGATCCATTACATCGTTTCCGGATAAGCATAAATATAACGAAAGATGTAACATCCTTAAACTAGATTTATGATGGTTTCGTAGAATACGACAAAAACGTGTACTTTTTTCACAGAATATTGAAAAAGGTAACATCGACATTGATTTACAATTTGATTTCAAGAATTCTGTAGTATATAATCTTTGCCATAAAAACAAAATATCTATATTCTTTATCCTAACATGTTTATAAAAAAAGGAAAAAAAGCAAAAAAAACATCAAGAATGCCAAAAATATTGTTTTTGTGATATTTTTTATAGTTCATAATTCACTTATCGCGTATCATCGCATACGACACTATGGGAAGTTCGGGTAAGTGATACAGTTGTTAGTGTGCTAAAATGGATTTGTTTTCGTCAAGGATAATGATGATTACTGTCTACACATTCACATCAATCAGTTCAGACAGTTAGGAACAAGTTCGGCTACCCTCAGATCAGTTACTGTTAGAGAGAACTTTCGGAGCTGGTTGGATTCCAAAGTAAATATAATTCAAGGTCACAAGGTTTACCAATTCCGTATACTAAATAGAAATGCAGTAAATGCAACAAGACCAAACAAAGAATACTGTAATCAGAGATGCTTGTTTATAGTAGCGACACAAGCACCGTTTAGCAAAAGTGGCACTTTCTAATGCAGCAATCATGGACTTCCCAAACAGACAAACGGTTCTCTGCCGTGTATCCGTGCATGTTCACACCTGCCGCGAAACCTTCTCGTTCCACATATCACACCGATAGTTGTCCGCTCTTACTACCTACAGTCCATTTTCGTCCTCTCACGGTGTGGGGCCGCACCATGATCGTGACCAGTTGTGTGACAGCCCTTTCGTGCCTTGACGTTGTCGCTTTGTTCGCTTGGTTGTACCTGTCAAACTCGGATGCAATGTTGGTTCGGTCCATAGCGACTGCGACTACGGCTGGTCTGACATCGAGTCTCGTTTTGTCGCAATTTCGGTGCACTCGGTTTAAGACGAACTCGTAGATGAGAGACTTGAAATTCCACTGTATTCACGATTCCGGTATCCATTCTGCGCGAAATGTGCTCAAAATGGCGATTGACGAGGAGCTCAAAGCCGCCATCTTGACGTACGCTCTACTGCTTCGTGCTTCAATAACTGTAAAAGTTATCAGCGCTATTACTCTTAGCACGCGCGCTGTATCGTGGATTTTTAAACGTCTTTCTCCAAAGCCACCGTCGGTCGATGCCACCGCCGAAGTCGTTGCTGGTGTAGGCCCGTTGTCTTATATCAACATCAATTTCGACTGTTCACTGGAATTGCTCCAGCGTTTAGGACTGATTCAAGGGTCAAAAGATAACCCTAGAGCTGTGCCCGTTTTCACCGCAGCTACAATGTTTGAATCTGATCAATCCGAGCCAGGACTCAGTCCCATTTGTATTGTGGACTCAATCTATGGGGAGGAGATCAATATTAACTGGCCCGAGTGAACGATGGGTCTGTTCGCCGTTGTGACTGCAGCTGAGTTTTTGCCACTTAAGTTTTAAACAGAACCGCCATCGCTTAGCTGATTAACATTTTTATACCTAATAAAATCATCCTTAATATAAAAACGAATTATCATAAGTACTTTCAATCGTAGTACAACTCGTATGCGGATCTACTACGGAAACGCTGCGTGGCATGCTTTTCGATCGGAATAATGTGTGCGAAATTGTGAAGCATATCGACAATTACACGAACACTATAATTATCTAGTGCATCAAGATCAATTGGACTACCATAGCAAGTTAACTGCATGGTTTCTAAGCAACCGAAAAATGTTATACCTTCTTATAAACGACAAAAAATTGAAAACTGGTATCCTCCCACTGAAGATTGTAGGCGTGTGATGATTGTTTGAATAACAATCAATACTAAACGATTATTCTGTAATTCAAATTCTCGTTGTTAGTTACATTAATTAATACACGCTGTGTGATTCGAGTGAGTGTGGTTATTCTCAATTCAAATCTTGGGTTGGTTAATTCACTTAATTCAATACAATTCAATTTATTACGACGCGGTTCTACATCGACTTTTATGGAAGCTGCACATACCCTGAAGGATCTCTATATGCAGGTATTCCAGAATTGACAACCATCTTCGTAGATTATCACTACGCATCACCTAGTTTCTACTATTTTCTTCACCGCTGAACGCGTGTATAAAAGTCATGATGCTCCGTGACATTTAATCACTGGGAGTGGACCAAATCACACCGAAAGCATTGTGTGCGTTTGCAGCGCAACTTTGTAAACCACGTTGCATGTACCTTCAAACGTTTGGTCGTTACCTCCTACGGTCCTGAAAATTAGAAACAGGGAATCATTATCCCAATCTATAAATATGGCAACCTCAGTGATCCTGGGAATTACCGCACTGTCACTCTGCACCTTGTGCTTTGAAAATGATGGAATATAATGTATTCCACGATTTGATAGCTTGTATAAAGAACGCGAATGTTGTCGCTGTCGAACAACATGGGTTTTTCTGCGGACACTCCTGTACAACAAACTTGCTTTTTTACCAGGGACAGCTGGACTAAAGCTGTCATTGCCGGCTATGGTGTTTTTATTATATACATGGATTTCTCCAAAGCTTTTCCTTGCTAACCACACTATTTTACTGCAAAAGCTTGGCGTAATTAAAATTAAGAACCCACTCTTGTCTTGGTTAGCCGAATTTCTCCGCTCCTGTACAATTCGCGTTCGCTCCAGACAATCGCTTTGCTACTGTTTTGAATGAAATATGGACTACCCCAGGGCTCTGCACTCGGTCCGCTTATGTCTTCGATGTTCAGAAATGACATTGGAGAATATGTGAATATGTTCGCTGATGATATCAAACTACGACGCATCCTCTATTACTCGAATTATTGTGATGACCTGCATGGGCAGTTTACCTCACTTAATACCTGGACAATGACGAACCAGCTACTTTTCAACCCAATAAAACACAGATCTCTCCGCATTCGTCAACCTAGCGAACCTAGGCACAATCTAGCGGACACCAAACCTTTGATGATTATGTTAGAAAAAGACCTCGGCGTATTGCTTCCAGGTAATCTTGAGTGCTCAGCCAAATCTTCGCTCTCAATTTTAGTCGCCAATCACAACGTAGGTCTTCAAAACCTTTGCACACCACCTCTTTTTCTCTCTAAAACACGCGTACACCAGGCCCCACTTATGCAGTATCCGTTTTGTCTATGTGGCTAAAGCGTTATAAACACGTCCTCGAGCACGCTCAACGGAGATTCACAAAGCTCGTCAAAGGATTCATTTTTATGAACTATGAAGACCGCCTCCAGCAACTTAACGTGTTCCCTATTAGTTACCCTCGATTCCGAGAAGATGTTTTACTGGTTATCCAGATCCTTAAAGAAATAAAACACCAGTGTCATGGACTGCTTTTGATGGCAACCAGTTCCGGAACCCGGGGACATGTCATCAGTCTGACTCATCAGCCAAGTCGGTTGAACTGCCGTAAATTTTTCATCTCTGTCCGTACTCTTCAGCAATCTCCGTTTTTAAAGAACAACTTGACTCTAATCTCTATTTTTCTCAACAAGTTTAATAGATTTCCGCTTTCCCTTCTTCCCGATACTGCACCGACTTTAATCTTCATTTCCAGATACATTTCCAGTTTAAATTCAAGTTGCACATGGCTGAAAGTGGCTTAAAGCCAATTATGCGCCCAGATTTTTTTCAACGGTATGCGGTTGAGCATTCGGCACTTCGATGTTGAGTATACAGTTCGTACGTTTCACACGTTCTTGTTTCCGGATAACTGGAAAGTGAGGTAGGGTTTCTCTTCACCAACACGTGGAGAGGGGCCATTTATTCATGAAACAATGCAATATTATGCCTGAAAAATGTATGATTTATGAAATCACTAGCATAATCGAGGCAAAGTGAAGCAAGGTCATAGACTGCATGTGGGCTAAGATGCTGTCAAGTTGCCTAGGCCTAGACAGATATGAGGTAAAACATGAAACAATACGTTTTTGTTGGGTTTCTTTAAAGTATTTTATTGGACAATGCGCGGAAATATGGTAGGCCATTTAGCGTCTAATTCCTTTTTAAAGCTCGACACATTTGGGACCCTTACTATACAATCTGGGAGCTTGTTCCAGAAGTTGACCACACGGTTGCTGAAAAGTGCTCACGTGTCAGCAACATCGGCCTACTCTTAAGAATTTTCATAGAATTACCCCTTTTGGCCGCTTTAGGGGCAAGTTTAGGGATTTCAGTAATATTATCACCCATAAGACCCTTTAGAATCTTGAAGGCTTCTATTAGGTCGCCTCTCAGCCGGCGTCTCTTTAGTGAGAACAGATCGAGGTCCTTCAGTCTTGCCTCATAGGTTTTTCCTGTCTGACCAACAACCGTCTTAGTCGCACGACGCTGGACCCTTTCGAGACATGCCATATATTTTTTAGGTACGGTGCCCAAGTTTAAACGCAGTATTCCAAGTGAGGCCGCACGACTACTTTGTATAAAGAAATGAAGCATGACAACGCTGAGTGCAGTCTGTACAATTCTCTGCGAGCCTTGTTTGCAGCTTCGGCACATTGAGTAGCCCACATAAAATCTCCTGTTATCGTAATACCGAGATCCTTCACTTTCTGAACAGCAGCTATTCTGATAGTTCCTTCGTTTACTTTTAGTTGGGTTGTCGTCGGAACGCAGCTGTTCCCCAAGTTTAGTGGCAAATTCCATGTTTTTCCCACTCGATTACATTTTCTAAATCAGAGATAAGCGTATCTCTACTGTCGGTTCATAGGATCTTAACATCACCAGTAAACAAGAAGCAACGTTAACTCAAGCAGGCTTCCAGGTCGTTTACTGAAATAAGAAAAAAATAGTGGACCAAGCACTGGGCCTTGAGGCACTCCACTGAGTATCAGTGATTCCTCCGAGCACACTAATGCAATTCCAGCATAGTTAGTGCGATTAGTTAGGAAACTGTCTAATTATCGATTTAGGTCACCTGTGACGCTACACATACTTAGTTTTGTACAGAAGGGACATTTGGTTTACTGAGAAAAAGGCCTTTTGAAAATAAAAATACCATACTTAGACTACTCTCCCTTCATCGAGCCGTAATGTCACTTCATCATGGAAGCTTAGAAGATTGGTTAGGCAGGACCTTCCTTTCCAGAATTTAGCGGGCATTATGTCAAGTTCATGCTGGACACCAGGGGCTCAACAGGATGAAAGCAATAGCCCGAAGTTTAGCCTATTAGTCAGGAGTGAACACTGATATCACCGAGTTTGTCAGGCGCTGTACCAAATGTCAACAAGCGGCAAAACTACCTGCTCGCGCAACACCGATTCCGTGGCCTCGACCTGACAAATCTTGGTTGGCTGGCTTGCCGAAATACCTCTACGTGGTGCCAGCTGGGTGGGCTCGGTTCTCCGAGCTCAGCGAAAGGTTCGGCGGTGGTGTCTGAGGGTGTGGTGGGTTTTCGCCTGGCAAGCGTTCTCCCTATAAAAAGCCACAAAAATCCAATGATGACATCACGACGCGGCGGATGTGACTCGCCGCTCCAAAAGTCAATGCCCCTTGTCCTATCCAAGGACATTGTATGGTGCACAGCAAAAACTGAAGTCACCAACCTATCAACGGGGTTATCGGGCTCCGAACTGGAAATTCCCAGAAAAGGGCGTATGAACCGCTTCGTCGGCCACCGGCCACCGATAGGTGCGAACCTCTCTCGCTCCACTGCCTTGTGGGTAAAGGCTCGGGGTGGGACCCCCTAAACGAAATCTCCCCTACTTCGGTGTAGGCAACCGGGTAGTATCATGCCTACGTTCAACGATGCCGATGACAACGCTTTGTACCCCCTTCTCGCTTTGTACATCTCATTGTTTATGTTGAACGGCACTATATCTGTATCAGATTGTGCAAATATAATAATATAATAATAAACCTTGGCCGCGTATCCATATTGACTTCGCCGGCCCACCCAACGGAACCACATACTTATTTTTAGTAGACGCTTATTCGAAATGGCCAGAAATCGCGCCGCTCTTTCCTGACACAATCGGAGCACTCAATTCGGTATTTAGCCCACACGGAGTTCCCGACACCATTGTCTAGGATAATGGATCCCAATTCATTTCAGCTTATTTTGCCAAATTCTGTAAGAAGAATACAATTGAGAATGTCCGGGTTCTAATCTACCATCCCGAATAGAACGGACATGCGGAGAGGTTTGTTGACTCATTCAAAAGAGCAATGTTCAAGTCTCGATGGAAGGGGACTAGCGTCGACAACTTGCAACGATTACTGTTAGTCTACCGGACGACCCCACACGAAACTTTAATGAAACTTAATGGAACTCCCTACCCTGTAATGTTGCACATTCACCTAAGTTGGATATATTTAAATCGAATTTGGACAATTTCATGTCGACCAATCCAAACATTGAACCTATATATTTTACACCATAAAAGCTTTGAACTTTGAAAACAGATTCCTCCAATGGATTTTTACTTGATTCCTGAACTGCTCAGTAGGGAAACAAATCCCGGTTTACTACCCATGTTATTGGTAATTGCCATATTATTCTGTGGTTTTTTAGGCTATTTGCTTTTTAAACCATTAAAATTGAATTGAATTGAATTCAATAATCAAACGCCAGCCGAGGCACTAATGGGTAGAAACTTCGGACAGTCAATAACGCAATGATCCCGAAACCACCGCATACTCATATTCAACAGCATCTCAGTCAAAAGAGCTTCTGAGTGGGATGAAGCGTCTATGCTCGCGATTATCGACGATGAAGAAACCCATGGATCGAGGGCAAGGTTGTATGTCGGAGAGGTAGCGTTATGTTCGACATCCAAGTTTGAAACGAAATTTGGACACGCCATCTCAATCAATAGAGACCAAGAGAAGAACAGTCGGAGTTTGAACCTGCGGAACCAGTGAACCTTCCGCTGGATCTTCTGTTTGATACCTTCCAGCTCCCACCGCCCCGGCTGAAATACCACATGACAATGTCGCTCCTGATATTCTGGACGCACGATTGGCTCGTTCGCCACTTACTGTCCTGTGCAACTGAACGGAACTGAACTGATCGCGCACTAGAACTCCGACGATGGACTAACCGAAGACGCAGATGTTCGTACTACTACAAGTGAACCCCAAGCTTTGTCGGTACTGAGTCACTTTTAAAAAAGGGAAGTAATGGGAAAAGACGTTTATTTTCCATGACAACTCAATATCTTTTAAGATATTACGACTCTATTTTAAGATTGATTTGAAAGTTTTAGCGCGAAAACGATTATTATTTTTTGTATTTTTCCGCTCTTGTTTATCGCATGTTGCCATTCATTCTCATTGGTCCACTGCGTCCTCGATGCGCTTATAATCTGATATTTTTCAAGGTTATTCATTTTGCATTCTACGTTTATATATATTGATGAACAACATTTTTTGGGCATTGAAAAATGTGAGCTGCCATACGAACTTCTGTGAAGCCATTGTCTTCTCTCTCAATATTCGGTTGGGCACGTATCGTGTCAAGCATAGCCAGGTGCAATTCAAGCGTCAATATTAGCTCCATATCATGAACGTAACACCATTGTCGGCCTCGTTCACACAAATTGGCCATATTGCTTGCAGCTACTCGTCGTGAGAGTATGTAAGATTGCCGTTCATACTGAGGCACCTGTCTAGAGGCTGAACATGCGTTGCTCTATGCTAAGCTGTCGATGCGTTTCGGTGGGAAAGGTAGAAACTTTGCAAGGCAGTTGAATGTTGCCAGTCTTAATGATCTCCCAGTTCTCCGAGAGTTTCGGTCCAATTTGAGTTTGCATCTTTCTGTAGTTCCCAAAGATGGACAATGGAGTGGGATACAAACCCTTTTGGTAACAACCGCGTTGGGTAGTTGTGGGCTGACTTCCTGTGTAGCTAAACACTGAGTTTCTGCGAATTCGCTCTAACTAATGGACCAACGTCAATTGTTTTCTCCTGATAGCATACATGCGTCAAAGGCTTGTGAAACGTAAACTGGTTGCCATTTGAGAACCGAGTTTGAAAGTTGGTGGCGTTCTAAGGCATTTCTAACTGCTCAGCACTTATTGATTTCAGAATACAGTACTTAGCCAGTGACTTCAGACTTTGCAGAAAATGCTCCAAACTTTGACCCCTTTTCTTGTCTGGCAGTTGATAATACATGACGAGCAAAGATCTCATTTTTAGGTTGAATGTATAAGTTTTCTAGTGTACTCAAAGCCTCCTCAAACGTTTGGCTTTCATCGATGTATTTGAAAATAGATGGAGAGACATAGTTTATGAGTGTGAATAGTTTGTTCGGCTTCAATGAATCGATTGATGAGAGGAAATTATTAAATTGTTGTGTATAGATTATAGAGAACCCAACGAGTAGAGGGTAAGACTATCCGGGATTTCGTCTTTAAATAAATTGTGAATACAGTATACAGATGTGCAATCGTGCAACATTTTTGTGCTTTGCGGCTAACATCGTGCTAAATTGATTGGCCACCGGCAGTGAGCTGCATGCTGAAACACGCTGGAGTCTCACTACCATTTCTATTCCCCCTCCCTCATATCTGTCTAGGCCTGGGCAACCTGCCTGTGCAGTCTCTGACTGCGGCACTTTGTCTGGATCAGGCTTGTGCTATCATAACATACTGTATACGGCTATATAAGGAATGGGGTGCTTTTATATATACTTACGAGTTTCTAAAATAAAAAGACAGTACAACAGAAACAGACATAACAATATACGACACTGGTAGGGTCACGTTTTACGGATTCCGGACAACCCACTTGTTCTTCTCAATAGACGACAGTGGGTCAAAACCTTGTGAGCCGCATCTCATCCAACTTAGCAACATTATCAAGGAGAACACTAGATGAAGAAATCCTTTCGAATTTTATACAACCTCGCAATGCTATCAGCTCCGTGAGCTTGAATTGGCTTTCAGAGTTAACTGCAATAATCTCATCCGGAAGCGTATTCCAAAAGTTAACAACTTTTGTCGAATGCATGAATCCTTCCGAAACGTATATTTTTCGCTACGCCATATCCCAATTCGCTTAAATCTCGTGGTGACAAAAATGTCTCATGGCTACTAATGACCTAACTTGTAACCTTTCCTATATCGTCGCAGCCCGTTTTCTTGTATTGGCTCCACGCGATCAGATACCACAATGACTAGTTACGCTTTAGGACGTCTCAAAACCGTGTTCAATGCCAATCTTGCACTAAGCATCTTCTTGGAGTGTATGCTTAACCTTGTATGTTGTCGAGTAGAGTGATTTGGAAAGCTTGTTACGATGCATGGCAGTGAAAGCCACAAGGAATCTGTCGTGTTGATTTCGCTCGGCTCATTCACGCAACTTGACCGAATGCCTGCTCCATTTGAGGTATATATTTATCACGGATGTGCAATCGTGCTTGCACGGATGTGCAATCGTGCAGCATGTCCGTGCTGTGCGGCTAACATCGTGCTAAATTGATTGGCCAACGGTAGCGAGCTGCATGCTGAAACATGCTGTTCTCTCACTACCATTTCTATTTCTGTTTCCCCCTCATATCTGTCTAAGCCGTGGCAACCTGACAGTATTTTAGCCCACGTGCAGTCTCTGACTGTACGGCACTTGGCCTGGATCAGGCTCGTGCATTCATACATATACTTCTCATCCCAGTTTGTTTGTGCATACTTTTCTAAAGATTTTATAGCTGTTTAAGTCCCACCTTTTCACATCTTTTGTTTATTTGCCTGGATTGGATCCGCAGATCCATTTCGCAGCTGTTCGAAGCGTTAATTGTCAGCAAAATCTTCTAAATCAGGATTGTTTTGGTCTCAAAACTCAGCTCGCATTCCGTGAGCAACAGTAGCGTGTTGTAACGTGGGTCATCTGCGATATTAAAAGGGTTGTCTCGAAATCTCAAGGGCTGAGTTTAAAAGCCAACAATTCGCGAGGTTTCATTGTACAGATGTGACACATGGACATTATTAAAAGAAGTGTTGAGACTTCTTCCGGTCTTTGAGAATCACTGGTGTTAGTTGTTACTATCGGATACGTAATGCCACTATCCGTAATAGTTAGTTTTGTGAGTATAGACAGACCTTATAAGCGTGTTTCTGAAAGACGGCAACTATCAACAACTAATCCGTTTAACTGCCAAGTAGGCGCACTCTAGCAAAACTTTATTCAACTATTGGAGTATTTGTGCCACATTTTTATGACAAAATTTAGTTGTGTGTGTGAAAGCACAAGCATGTTCCAGGCAAAGTGCCGCACAGTCAGAGACTGCACGTGGGCTGAGATACTGTCAGGTTGCCCAGGCCTAGACAGATATGACAAAAAATAGAAATGGTAGTGAGACTCCAGCGTGTTTCAACATGCAGCTCAATACCGGTGGCCAATCAATTTAGCACGATGTTAGCCGCACAGCACAGAAATACTGTACGATTGCACATCCGTGCACACAAAATTTAGTTACTGTCGAATAACAATTTTCATGCTTTAATTATGCACTTTCAACATTTTTAACTCACGTAGTCTTGTATTTCAGATTTTCCCTAATCACTTTTCAACTCAATCTGATGTCCAGGAGTACGAATTTGCGCAACATTTGCAGAAAAATTGTTGCTGTCGGCCGAAATTATGTGTACGCATTGCTCTTCTATGAAGCTAATTATTCAATAGTGAACATGCAAGGGAGCTTGGTAGTCAGGTGGAGAAGGACCCAGTCATATTTCTGAAACCGCCAAGCTCAATTATCTGTCATGGTGAAAAAATCCAAGTCAGGTGATCCTTTTGGTTTATGTTAATCGCTCAACAGATCCCTAAGGGCGCATCGGAGATCAATCACGAGGTTGAGTTTGGTATTGTGATCGGGAATGAAATTTGCCAAGCAGAACCCTCCGATGTGAGCAGGGAGATCGTTTTTTTCAAGCCACTTCATAATCTTTAATCGAGTCAATAACTTTTTTGAACGCAGTTCTTAAGACTGAATAGCCACAGACTGAAAGTAATGCTGCTGCTTTCTCGTTAGCGAGGGTTAGGATACGTTCTGCAAATGCACTTGTCGTAACGTATTTTGTTCGCAGCGCCTGATCCAGCTTGAAAGAAATATCCCAATGGTCAGTATATTAC
The DNA here is from genome assembly GCA_013407085.1 of Atriophallophorus winterbourni. Taxonomy (NCBI): domain Eukaryota; kingdom Metazoa; phylum Platyhelminthes; class Trematoda; order Plagiorchiida; family Microphallidae; genus Atriophallophorus; species Atriophallophorus winterbourni. The sequence goes on from JACCGJ010023077.1 coordinate 42,894, forward strand.
GGAAATATTTGTTGGGCTTGCTATGGGCCAAAAGGTCGATCTAATCGTTGGTTTGAAACTCTACGTGATTTTGATCCAAGTTTAGGTAGGTGATATCAATGCCTTTGTTTGAGCATGTATGTATGAAAGCACAAGCCTGATCCAGGCAAAGTGCCGTACAGTCAGAGACTGCACGTGGGCTAAGATACTGTCAGGTTGCCCAGGCCTAGACCAGGCCTCGCTTCGGCGGTACAAACACAAACAAAACCCACCTCACGCTCATTTAACTGCTGTGTTGTTTGAGCATAATATTTTAAGCCGAAAAAGTACAAACTCTCCTGCAACAAAACTATAAAACGTTATTTACTTCAAATGTTTGCATATGCGAAGCTGTGCAATCGTGCGCTGTCCAGCTAACGCCGTGCTAAACTGATTTGCCACCGGTAATGAGTTGCACACGGAAACACGCTGGTGTCTCACTGCCATCTGTAATTTCATTATTATATCATTCTAGGCCTGGACAACCGTACAGTATCTTGGTCCACGTGTACGACACTGCCTGAATCACGCTTGCGACATACATACATATATATACATACATGCATACATATATACATAACGTACATACACAAATACACATACATTCATGCATAATTTGCTCGTCTGTTTTCCTATGCGTCTGTCTATCATGCTCCATGTAGCTTGCTATATCTAGCTCCTGTCATGTGTCTTATTAGTATTATGATGTTTCAATTAAAATCGCTTGTGTCATAATACATAAAAATATCTAATGTATCGTTGGAATCCCGGAATTAGATATAACATTCTCAGGAGCCACTTATCACTGTTAGCTTTCATTTTGTTCTTCACCTTGTATAATCTCCCACAGAATGAATAAATCTGTGATTTACCGGTTCATTCTGCATTTAGTTCACAGAAAATATTCTTGGGTTTATGGTCGCTTTGGACATGACCAATCGTGCGTTGCAAAACTCGCTGAAATCCCGACAACTCCCGTGGACGCTTTCTAAATGTTTTGACACTTCGTGTCCTGTGGGTCCGATATTACCGTGCTCGAAGCTCCCTCCAGGCACGTTTGCGCCGTGGCCAAAAGATCGTGCCCAGTGCCCGGCTTCCTCTGTGGAATTGTGGTTGTGTGTTAACGGTCGCGAACGACAACGAGCGTCTATCAATGGAATGATTCATTGTCCGGCTGATCTGATCTCGTTCGTCTCATATCACATGCGTTTGGAACCTGGAGATGTATTGTTGACTGGCACGCCAGCGGGTGTCGGGCAAGTGAAACCTGGAGATGTTATCACGGCGGGGATCAAGGATCTGTGTGATGTGCAGTTTGATGTAGCGTGATTCGCCACCCGAATTTTCTGGTCTACCCCTTTCAATTGTCTATACTTCTAGACAATAACGCAAACGTGCCTTTGCGAGTATAAACTTTTTTCCCTATTTTTGATTTAATGATTTCCCGTATTTTCATCGCTGTTGCTGCCGCTTAACATGTGGTTTTTTAACGTAAACTGTAGTCTTTAATGATCCTCTTCATTAGTTTGTATCAAGCGAGATTGTGTAGATAGAGATCGCTGTATTTTTGTCAATGGCCCTTTGATCTTTATTGCAGCTGACAGTGGCATTCAGAAGCCGGTTGGTACACCTTTTGTCCTACAGATAATCCCCGATATTCTCAGTTAGCGCAGCTTTTAAAGCATGCTTGTCGCTCATAATTTGTTCCATCTTAACTGAGTTTGAGTTCCTTTTGGTCTTAGCATTTCTTGGCAACACGTATATCTATTTGAGCGGTACATGTGCTTTGCATGGATACAGCTGCCTTAATACAGTGCAAACCGACCGCTCGCTGATGTTATCGCCTTTGCTCGGACTTCGGCAGGCTGACAGTATCTCAGTCCGTCTTACGTACGGATTTTCAATCGTACGTTACTGTGTTGTGCAGCTAACACCGTGGTAAATTGATTGGCCACCGGTAGTGAGCTGCATGCTGAAACAAGCTGGAGTCTCACTACCATTTCTATCAACCCTCATATCTGTCTAGGCCTGAGCATCCTGCCAGTATCTTAGCTGACTTAGTCGCTGACTGTGCCGCACTTTGCCTGGATCAGGCTTGTGCTTTCATATCATATCATATCATCTTAGCCCACGTGCAATTTATGACTGCGGATCAGGCCTGTCGTCTAATACATACCATGCGCAGTGTGCATGGTACCTTACTTGACTCCGGGCTTGCGATTCCTAGTATCAAGTATACAGTCGTCTCGCCTTAATCCATCTATCGTTTCAGAGCAAAGAATTCGCTTTACAACGTAATATTTCGTACTTCGTTTTGCTTTTACTGTCTCTGCAAACTTCATAGAAACGCCTTTGTTTTGCTATGGAGCAGGAGTTGAACAATTTGCAGCAGCGCTTAAAGTAAATAATAAATCTTAGGTGTCTTTAAACCACCCGCCGTTTGAACAAGGGTCTGTGCAAGACGGTTGTGCTCATTAATTTCTCGCTCTGAGAGATATAGCTTTGAATCAGGTCAAGCTGTAGGTGTTCCAAAAGTTGTCATAGCCGGGGGTGGCAGTGAGGATCCCCACTGTTTATAAAATGCTCCCATATGGCATGCGTCTCAAATAGCCTCTGACAACCAAGTCCAGCTTCTGGCCTGCACCTCTCCGAGCCCGGCGGAACTGCTTCTACCAACAGGAGAAGGGGCGAGGGCGAGTGACTGGCGCCTGAAAACCAGTTTGCTTCGGGCAGATGGAGCTCGTTAGCCTGGGAGGGCATTTCATGTAAGGTAAGGAAAACCCTGATTTTCAACCTCCGCTGTCTTGCGGATACCCGATCGCGGGAAAGGCTTCGGGAGAAAACCCTTAGGAAAAATCTGGAACGGTTAGTTGGTGCACACCACCTCTTTCTGGCAACACCCTGCTGCCTTGCAGGTCGCACTTGGTTGTGCAAAGGCTAGAGAAGCTGACTCGAACAAACGCCGAGTGGTGCTGGGGACGCCGATATCTACCCAAATTCCCTAGAATCTTCATTGAAGCCGACTCATCCTCCAGGATAAGATAGTCGTACAAAAGTAAAAGTAAAGTTATTTTAAATGTTTGGTGAATCTAGTTTGTTTTGAAGTCAATCGCTGAAAAAATGTCTGAATGCTTGTCGATGAAAGGATGTATCCTGCTACTGTTGCTATGCTTTTCTGTTATACTGGATTGGGTGCATGCTTTAGGAGAGACGTTTGGACTTCATCCCGTTGTGTCGGTTCTCATTCTTCTGGAGAATCACTTTGTCTATTTAGGAACTTGTCAGTTGAGCATCGGTAAACGCTACCGACGGTAGGCTGTTTTCGATGGTGTTGGTGATGACATCGCTTTCGTTACGTGTGCAAATTTGTTGAATACACAATTAGAATACCTCGGTTTCAGAAGAAAATGCGTTTAAAAATCATTCAAAATTGTTTTGCGTGATTCAAGGTTTTTATTGATCATGTGCAAATGGGGACAGATCCTAGTTAAACGTTTCCCCTCACAGCTGATTCTAGTTACCTGAAAAGTTTGTCTACCCCGAGCGACACGAAAGTATATTATTTTTTGCGAAATAATTCGACTATGTTTTGGAGTGATCGTGTATTCATGCTGCAATGAAATTTTAGTTCAGTCGGTAAGAATAGTTTTTGGTGAAATACCGGCACATTTGAAGCGATAAATAGAATCTTTAACGAGGCGACCATATGCACAGCTTATAAGAATGGGAAACTATCTGTTCGGCACTGATACATCTCAGGGGTAAGACACCTTTATCAGACGTTACGAAGAGCATATACAGAATCAAATGTAAGGATAGTTCTTGTGTTAACATAAGGCAGACATCCAGGGAAATTAATATCAGAATCAAAGAACACCGAATGCGTGTCGAAAGGCAGCCCCGTAACGCGAGGGATTATCAATCCCTTATTCTTGTCTCAGCCTTGGCGCAGCACGTATCAGTTAAAGGCCACAGCATCTATCTAGAAAGGATGGAGATGTTAAGACGCAGTATTAAACCGAACGCCTGTATGCGAAGGCGGTCGAAATTGCCATGCAGGTCGACTTGCGGTCAATAAGGTTGATGGGGCAGAGATCTCCGCAATCTGGCGCTATGCACTGATGCGAAAGTAAGTAGCTAATATTCATCTTATACATAATTCATTCAGTAATCTCCGTGCCGGGTGGCACATGAGGCGAAGACAACTTCACGCCAGTGGTTCCGGTCTGTCGCTGATTCCGTTGCCGTCTGCACCGTGAATCCTTGTGTATGTAGTTCGCGTTCCAAAGTTCTGCGCCAAGTTTCCTTGGGCAGTCCCCATTTTCGTTTACCTTGCGGATGCCAGTGCATGGCTACCTTCGTATGCGAACTGGGATCCATCCCGCAGACATGACCGAACCACGGATCTGTTGTCATCGTTTCCGTAGCAATGTAGGTTTTACGGGATAGGGTTGCTAGCCCTAAGCCCAACCCTCCTCCTTTCTCAGACGGGCTTGGGACCGTCCTTGGCGGAGTTTTATACCTAATAGTTAATTAGATTTTTCCTTCAAAAATTGTTTAACCTTGACTCCTTCAGTGATTCTCTTTTACAGATCTGAGTCACACTGTTAACCGTGTTCAGTTGTATTAGATTGATGAGAATGCACCGTATCAGGCCCAATCAGCCAATGATCCTGGTCATGCCTACGTGACTTGACCTCCACTAGGTTTACTATAGGCTGCTCAGTAGTAAAGGCAAAACAGAGGTGGTGATCAGAATGCTATTTAGTCAAACAAAGTTATACTTGTATGCCACTGTTATAAAGGGTTCGTACAACGAACCACTTTTGGTTTGACTACGCTTTTGTGTCAGAATCGAAACGTTACTTAAAAATCGTTCTAACCGATTGCACTCAAATTTCGTTGCGTTATAATATTTTTCATTGCAGGTACGGCGGTTTTCTAACTGTCAATCCTGTTGGCCAGTTTTTTAAAACGTCTTCATTTCTACCCGAAGCTAAGTACCGTGATTAGATCCGATGTTATGTTTTTTCACATACCGATGGTTTAAGCTGCGTTCCTTTTTTGTAATAGAGTGGACGTATTTAATGTTGAACCATTGAATCAATAAATGCTATAATTTTTTTCTTGATTTCATCTACGCGTTTGCTTCTGCTGATCCGTGTAAAAAGTACTTTCGTGTATATCACCGTTTCTTGTCATGATTTAATTCGAAGTCTAAACCGCGATTTGTGACATTTGGAAACCAATCAAATTATTCTCAGTGAACTTTCATCATTAGGGATAACATTACATCGGTAGTAAGTACATAATGCTTAGACCGTACAACAATTACACAATACAATCTTATATAAGTTCCCGTATATTTAGCTGGTTGGGTCATGTTTTACTGATGCTTGATCACTACCTTCCGAAACGGATGCTTTTTACTACGCCACACCCTAAATGACGTAGTGGTGGCCAAACTGGTATATGGCATAATCAACTAAAGACCAAAACTAGTAACCTTTCTTTCTTCACGCTATTCCTCGAAATTGTGTTCGGTAGCAGTGTTGCAGTAAACATCTTCGTGGAGTGTTTGTTTAATCTTGTATGTGGTAAAGTGGAGTGACAAGGCAAGCTTGTTATGATTCATGGTAGTGAAAGCCGTAAGAACGCTTACATGTTGGGGTCGCTCTATTCGTTCACGAAACTTGATTAAATGCATGTTCCATTTGAGTTGTAGGTACCTCATCCCAATTCGTTTGTGGTCCCACCATTTTAGGATTCTAGTTTTCGATACACGCTACCGATATACTGCAGTTTGTGACTGGGCGGTACTTTGCTTGAACCCGGCTTGTGTTTCCATTTATTTGTTCGTCGATGTAGTGCTGTTCCTTATGGTGATGATATATAGGTATAAGAGAACTGAACTGAAAATGTTATGGAACTTCTAGTAGAGTAAGCACAGACACGCTGTGATCAAGTTTCTTACATCTCGAATGAATCATGTGTTCAATCGCTTTTTATTAACGAGTAGAGCGATATAAGGTTGACTTCTTGCAGCTTCTGCTGTCATGCATCATAACGAGCTTACCTGGCCTCTCCGCGTGGAAAAATTCAATAATCAGATACTGCAAAAAGTTGCCTGCAGAAACGGCGTCCTTGAACACGATTCTGAGACAGATTTCCGAATAGCCGCTGGGAAGTTCCCGTTCATCAAGGCGGGTCACCCCAACTACACTGGTTGCAAATACCTTCATCTGCCTGAGTGGTCAGCGTCTGATCTCCGAGTTGTAGAAAGCCTAACCAAGTAAGAAAAACAATAGTTTTCCCTTCTTAATTCATTGCCTAATAAGCGAAGCTCATGCATTCCAACTTGTTTCTGTATATTGACACCGCTACCAAAGAGCCCATAGTTGAGTTACGTTTCCGAAAGTGCAGATATTGCGATTATCGAAAACCTCGAGACGTCTCAGTTCTTCCTTTTTCAAACTTCAGGTTTAATGTAAGTGTAACCTGAGCACCTCGCTTGTTGCTTTCTGACTGTCCCCGAGTCTCAGGGACAAACCGTTCTGACTCCATGGATGGCTCAAGTTTCGAAACGTTACCACCGCGCTAGAAATGCAAGCAGAATTCCGGTTATTTTGACACGATCCTATTATTACAAGCTACAGACGTGTGAAACTGATTCTATTGTTTCTACTGGATGTATGTCTTGTTGCAGTTTTTCGCTTGTAACTGGAAAGCTTATTGTAGAGGAAGGTAGTATACCACAGCTTCTCCAAACTGGAAACACCGCTTCCAGTTTACACCCAACGCTTCCACGATGATTCACTTAACGATTCTACTAATATTTAGGCTCGGGTCTCGCACTTTACCTCTAGATGTCGTCAAACACTTGCGTTATCAATACCGGGCAAGTCGCTCTGTGCTCTTACGGTGAACATAATTTGATTAAAATATCCCTCTTTACCGCCGACTAACGATGAGGAGTTTATTATGATCTGTTTAATTTCGTACTGAATACGAACTTTGTATATAAGTTGAACGATCTTTACAACCGCGTGCCGCAACAATGGCTAATTCGCCCGTTCATTCTTTCACTCGGACCTCATTAGTGTCTGACATTCGGTAGGTCGATAACTATAAATGCAGGCTAGGGTCAAGCAATGTTAGCTAAACTATTTTCTGTCCCAAACCGGATGTTTTATTACGGATGGAAAAGCGTCGATTGAACTTCTGGGGAAATCTGAGTTGTATTTTGCATAAATGCTCGGATTACTGCGTTGTTTTACTGTTTTTACCACACGGAACGCTGCTGGCGCTTGTGATAAATGGATTTAAAATAGGCCATTTGAAACCTAACCGAATCTTACTGTATCCAATTGATGAATGCGAGTCTCACAAAACTAGTTGGGGACTTTTGCATTTTGAAGCCACACGATTTCGTATGGTTTAGTTTAACATTTGCCAGATATACCGGCTGTAGGACATACTCGCTTCATCCTATCTCCGGATTGGTCAGTGTTTTCCATGTGAAAACGTCAGGGCTTGGTTTGTTTCAAATATCGCGAAGCATCCGACATATTTGCCATCATTTACTCCAAGGCTACCAGATATTGGTTTGTTCAACAGCTAATTCGTGCTTTTACTTTTCAACCACTTCGTTGCAACCTGGATTAATCGGTGTACTTTCAAGGTCATGTGACTGATTATGTCATCCTGTCTCATCGACCGGTTTTTTGAACGACTCAATGCAGCAGGCTCTGAACTGTACCTTCGTTGAAGTAGATTTGGGAGAAAATAAGGTGAAGAATAACTGTCCAACAATTGAAGTCCATAAAATCTTTCAAAATGCTGAATCTCAAACGCTGAACTATGATTCGACGCGATCCGACCTACATTCACTGACGGCCCAATCCGTAATCTCTGGACAGGCTTTAACCGAGAAATTGATGCCCACGTGCACGTTTGACTACGATAAAACTTTACTATCCGATACTATCACTGCGCCCAGCACTGATCACGCGATTAAATCTTTATCGCGTTCACTGGATCAATATACCCTGGAATTGATCGATCAGAGTAAATTTTGCCACAAGGCCGGTGTCGATATGTGTATGGAATTAGACAAAAATATGGATTCCGTACACGTTGAACAGTCACATTTTTGTCAGCGTATGTCGGCACTTTCCGGTGTTGTGGAAGAGCGTGCTGCGGTGAATAAAAGGTTTCGGGCCAAGGTGAACGCGGTGCTTTCAGACATTTGGAAGCTTTCCTCTACAGCTGCTAGAATAAATTCCAACGAATGAAATGCCAATTTTGCCATTATTGATCAATGCTTCCTTTTATGTATTACCCATGCACTTTATGGGTATTTAAGGCTTGTCTGCGTTTTGGGATTTGATCTTCAGCGGCACGGAAGTATTTTTATTACATTTTTGCAGTCACCGCTTAAAAATGAGGATAATTTTTATCGAGACTCGATTATTGTTATGAGGTCTTTTTGACGTTATTTAAACCCGTGGTTGCGCTGTAGTTTTCTCGATCCTAAACGATGGTTCATTATAACCATTGGCAAATAAACTCTATTTAAAGCAACCGTCATCAAAGCCGAGGAATTAACTATGCCAGATTACTCGAGGTCAAATCCTATTCCGGTTCTAAAATCGACTACTTTGCTGGGCCTCATCTCGGTCGCACTGGATCCAAGGTCACCCCTGGTTTTATGTCCAACCATCCATTTCGTTAAAATCAACGTTTAGCGGACAATGCATCAACATTTAACCATGTCGTAGACCAAAAATATAAGTCTAGCACTGGCACAACACTTTAATTAAAGCATAAATGGAAAAAACTCACCTGAAAGTCCAAAGTGAGGCAAAGTGTCCATAATAAAGGTCTAGGGTAGTCAACTAATAGTCGAGATAATCTTATACACAGCAAAAGTCGCAAAGAGATGATGGAATCGAAGTGCAGAAAGCGTTAATAATATTGGGGAAATCCGTTAAATATTCATGAATCCGCACAATGGCGGCGACGTCACGCAACTCCGGCATGCCGCTGAATTAAGGAAGACAGTCTGGGAGTTCCAACTAGTATTAACCGCCTAAAAAGTGTATTGGTACAAAGTCGCTAAAATGACTAACGAAGTGTGACACAATGGCTCTAAAAAGGACTAACCTCATATAAGGCCAAAAGTTGTATTCGTACAAATACTACGTTACCAAATGAAATAATTGCCGTAACACGCAGCAATGCAAGAAAACACTAGTTAGATAAGCGTTCGTTACATGCATAACAAAGAACACGTCACGCCTATTTTTATCTGCTTATCTTGTAATAATATCAAATTCATCAGAATTTCTTTGCCAGAAGGCACTTCGATCACTCTCTCAATTCAAATCCTTATCAATTTGGGCTCGACTCTCATGAATTGCATATTGTTTGATAGCCGATAGTGTTTTTCATCGGCTTCGAACATTTTATCATTTGTACGAGGGTCACGCGATTCTTTCACAGTCCTAATTTATTTGTGATGCTGATTGCTGTTATCAGTCTTTTCGACGCTTTTTACTCTTGAATTGCAGTGGAATGTGGTAATCTGCATGTTATACATGGGTAATTGACGCGTACTCTAAAATATTACATTTTCATCAAACGCAAAAATGGAGACGAGTCGAGTTTAGAATCAATACAGATATACCGGTTACATTGTTTGAGGCTAATATACTTTTGAAATTAGTAAAACAGTATTGCGAATGAATGGAACGAAATTATTAATGCTGTTCTGCATCTCAGCAGATCTTTACACGGATTTGCAATCTTGTAGTATTTCTGTGCTGTGCGGCTAACCTCGTGCTAAATTGATTGGCCACCGGTAGTGAGCTGCATATTGAAACACGCTGGAGTTGTTGCTTCTTTCTGTTCCGTCAATATCGTCTTCCACACTGTTTTTCTGACCTGTCATTATCCTATTGTTTTATGAACCCTCTACTTGAGACGTTTCATTGATTGTCAAACACAATCAAAAGGAGTCTCACTACCATTTCTATTTCTTTTGTCATATCTGTCTAGTCCCTGACAACCTGACCGTATCTCAGCCCACGTGCAGTATCTGACTGTGCGGCACTTTGCCGGGATCAGGCTTGTGCTTTTATACCCTAATACCATATAACACTAATTGGCAAATATACACAAAAAAGGCCACGAAGCCGATGTTTTTAATTGTCCGCCAATTATGTGTTAAGGATCAGTGGATAATAGGATATCCACTTGTCGTTACTATTTTCATTTCATGTCGGTGCTAATATATCTCAGTGTATAATTAGATTGATGCATCGTACATATGCTTGCACATAATGCACTATAAATCATTTATCCTACTTACAAAATGTAAGTAGTATTATACGTTAACATTTTCTCGTGTGATTCGAATGGGAAAGCTCTGACATTTTCAGTTGTTTACAAATGAAAATGCACACAGGAAGCGTTGAGTGTTTCTACCTATCAATTTTATCTATGATTCCCTAAAGACATCAGAATTGTATCCTAGAATATTCTTCCTGAACAATTTGCGAATCTTTTTGTGTGATTGCTGTGAATTTCTTCGATGTTCCTTGCGACTGTATAACGGAAACGGTAGGAGGACTTGTTTTTATAGTTTTATTCCGCTAGAAGAAGTAATTTTTTTCCATTCAGTTATTCATTTCCCTCGGAGAATTATCTTACCGTCTTTGTACGATCAATGCATTTGGCATGAAGCCGTCTTGAGTTGCCGTAAAATAGACGACTGCAGAAGATTTAATCATTGTTCTCGTTTTTAATCGGAGAAAATAACCAGCGATATAGATGAGCCATGTACAATTTTAGGTGACAAATCTGTTTTTTACCTTCTCGTCTGAGTAATACAATTTTTAGTTCGGTAGTCAAATATCGTATTTGTACGTTTTTTCATCGCAGCTGGTTTTGCTTTGTTCGCAAACAATAAAGTCAAATCTGCGTGGTTTGAATCAGTGAAGGACTGATAAACAATGCATTGCTGGATATATTTTGCGCCGTGAAACTGTTGAATCACATCAATTCAAACGGAGGTTTGAGATGCAGTTAAATTCACGGGCTTAAACAAAATACCCTCCAGTGTATAACAGGACACTGAGTAAAGCACGCGTGCAATTTAATCATTGACTCGCCGATTTTATCAGCCCTAATTTGTATTGGAACGAGGATATGATATTCTACAGCTCGTTGCTTTTTTACTCTGAATCATTAATTAAACCATGAAAAAAGTCAAATTAGATAATTTTTTCGAGACGCAAACATCAAACTAAAAAACAGTCAAATTTTTGGCTACACTCGCTATTTTCCGGTGACTTTTGTTGATTGTTTATTTTAATTGTGGACGAAATTTGCGTTGACGATCGATTTTACAGAGCGACATTGGTAGAAAGATGAATGCCAGCTCGCAACGCTGCTGATCACACGATTTATTTACGTCCTGGCATGTTTAATGCTATTCGCGCACAAATAACAGTCGTGATTATCGATGTTGTGTTCAAATGGACGGGTTACGAGTGGCGTAAATATGAAGTTATCAACAAACAGTGATGTTCGATTTCGAAACCAATTTAGCGATTCCATGGGTGCTGATATTCGCACGCTACAAGGTCAATTAAATAAGAGTCTGCCACGATAATGGGAGCATTGTTTATTAATCGGGGTGCCATAACAATGCAATTTCATCATGTTTTCGAAAAAATTATCTTACGTGCATTCGAAAAATGCTTGTGTACAAAAGTTAACACGCAAAGTTTGTCCACAATGTGCAGTTTGAGATTGCACTAGGTTGAGTACAAAATCTTCAAGAAACCGGGTAGACCAAAATGACAGTATTTCAATTAATAATCTTCCAGACCAATCAAGGGTTATCACACTATGATCGATAATTTTTTAAAGGTGAACAAGATTTGAACTCGTAATCCACTCTTGGATGAGTTGGCTGGTACAACCAACTTGTTCAATCTCAACTGCCCACACACATGTGGATAGGATTATACCCATGGTTAGTATTGTTTGGAATATTTGTAGCTCGGGTCGTTGTTGTAGCTTACTTGAATTTGTTCTCCGAACTTGTTGAGTTTGCATCGGACGTTTCGTTGCCAGACTAGGCAACATCTTCAGCGATTGTTGACAATTTGCTAACAATCGCTAAAGATGTTGCCTAGTCTGGCAACGAAACGTCCGATGCAAACTCAACAAGCTCGGAGAACAAATTCAACTAAGCTACATTATACCCATGGGCTAAAGTAAAAAGTCCATATTTACATGTATTTTCATGACACACACCCCATGACCAGTTTCGTGGTTTGGATAAATTGAAGTTGTTTCACCCAGCGGTACCAGTCCTGGAGAAACCGTGCCCCTTTTTATTAAAATTATTGGCTGTTAAATTATGTGTTCGGTTATGTAGAAATATTTAACGTTTTTGAAAGATTATATTGAAACAGCTGTTAACATTTGGTTCTTGTGTACGAAGGTGTTGCACTTTTGCTGATTGAAAAGTACAAAATGCGATTATATAATTCGCTCTACCAGTTTTAATATAAAATTACGTAACTGGAGCAAAAGTAGAGTTAAACTTGTATGCCACTGTTATATCGGGTTCTTACTAAGAACCACGATGTTCAAATACAGAATCACAAAGTGATTCCTGGCCAAGCGCTCGAGGCGCATATAAAAGACCAAAATATTGTGGTGCTCACATTCCCATTCCTTACAAACCACTACCGGTTTGTGGCTGTTTGCCGTCATCAGGTGGAGGCAGTAAGATCAGGTTCAGTGAGCCTTGAAACAGTGGAAAAGCGGTAAAAAAAGTTAAACTTGTATGCCACTGTTATATTGGGAAACCGGTAGTGGTGTGTAAGGGTTGGGGATGTGAGCACCACAATATATTTGAGCAAAAGTAATTCAAATTTAAAATCGCTTGGGGTTGTTAGGACAAATCCCGATGTTCAAAGCATCACATGGTGATTTTAGGTCTTGCATCAAAACGCAAACCTCTCTATCATGTGACTGTTAAAAGCTTTCGTGATGGTTGTGAGCATCAGGCAGAAACAGTACTCGGAACTCAAAACATTTTATGGTAGAAAAAGCATTAGGCTTAACAATAACCATAGGATGACAATGTATATGGAACATATAAAAAATATATAAAATATCTCAAAAATCAATAGGAACACTCGTATACCGCATGGTTCGTCATAGACTCATCGAGTTTGGAAGCGAAAACCTCAACAGATTCTGATCGTGTGAATTCTTCAGGCAAATAGATCCAAGTGAAACAAATTGTTACCGATAAAAAATTACGACGTATATCCAATCGAGAATGCGGAATGCTTGAAGCCTTTGTTCGAATAAGGTCATTGGGCTTTAGCAAGTGTTTAAGGGGATAGTTTACAGAATGCACAATTTTGAAGGTCAACATAAGGTCACTACGTATCCACCATTGGGTAAAATCGTGTAGGTTCAGTTTTAACATTCGCTCTGTGAGAGGCAAATTTCTGTACCGGGAGACCAACTTTGTAGCACGATGATAAATCCTGTCGAGTAGTTCGATATCCTTCCTCAGCCATGGTGCCCAGGCTTGGATGGAATTTTCCATAACATGACGTATATACGTGTTAATTACCCGGGGTAGGGTTTCAGGCGTAAGAATCCGGAATATTCTTTTGAGAAGACTCAAGATACGGCAAGCTTTATTGTACACCATCCGGCAATGCTGTCCAGGCTTAAGGTTAAACGAAACCCAGATACCAAGATCTTTTTCTGCTGTGGTCCAGCCGCGATCTTGCGTGCCAAGCTGATACGTGTGGTGCAGAGATTTCCCAAGCTGCAGCATTTTACATTTCGCAGGGTTAAATGGTAACTCATTTAACTGGGACCAACGAAATAAGATGCTTAGATTCTGTTGTATTGCCATACACTCATTAACAGACCTGACACGTTTTCAAATTTTAATATAATCGGCAAATAGTATCAAGTTGCATCCAATATTCTCTACTATATCGTTCATATACACCAAGAATAGAATAGGTCCAAGCACCGATCCTTGCGGAACTCCACTCGTGACGTCTATTTTTCTAGATAAGGTGCTGCCAACGCGAACTTGGACGTGTCTATCAGTAAGATAGTCCCTTATCCAATTCAGCAATATTCCCGTTATTCCATAGGATTCGAGCTTTTTAATTAAGATGTCATGGTTGACTATATCGAAAGCTTTGGAAATATCGATGTAGCAAGCATGTACAGCCTCACCTTCGTCTAGTGCCTTGGTCCAATCCTCAAACGTTGTAAGAAGGTTAGATAAACAGCAACGACCTCTTCGAAAACCGTGTTGTGCTGCGGTCAAAATATTTTGGTTTTCAAAATGTTCTCTTATGCGCGCAGTCACAATGCGTTCCATTAATTTAGAGATCACCGGAAGTAACGTTACCGGTCTATAGTTTGCTGTGTCTGAACGGCTACCGCCTTTATAAATAGGAGTTATCATCCTTGCTTTCCATTGCCGTTGTATTTTTCCTACATTTAAGCTGACATTGAATATGCGAGTGAGAGGAGCAATTAAAGCAACGCGACACCTGCGAAGTATTGCGGGGGTAATTTTGTCTGCGCCTGGGGACTTCTTTTCGTAATTTGGGTTCCGTAAAACCGCAGACAAATTCACATTTCAAAAGTACCGCAGTAGAAATTAAGTATTTAATCGGCACGCAAATGCTTTTAGCAGCGATTAATTAGACTATTTCGAAGGTAAGGTTACCTTACAGCACACAAACAAATCCAGGAAGCATTCAGAATTGTATTATTCCTCGAGTCCCTCGCGCGCAATTTACTTCTATCATAAAGAACTGCTTCTAGGAAAATGTAATGAATAGTTTAGTGAATAACCAACAACCTCAATAACATAATTGATGAATTGAACGCATCCCATCGGCTTAGTACCGAAATTCTGGAACCTTGAATTTTATGTTTTAATTTCAAATGTTGAAGTATTCGTTTTGCGGAGTTGTTTTTGCTGACCGTTGAAGAACTGTTGGCTTTCGATTTCAACAACGGGCGTTCATTGAAAGCGAAGGATGATCTTATCATCACACTTTTGGCCATGAGCATACCAGATCGTTTCGGGGTAACGATTTCCCCGACATTAACAGCGTTTGCACACTGTCGATGTGATCTCCATTAAGCAGCCGGAAGCAGCATCTGCTTTCTGTATCACGAAGATAGGGCTTTAAACTATATTTCTATGGTTAGCATTCAGGAGCAAGTTTTTCCTATTTCGTAAGGACAATAACCAGAGCATCAGACTTCTGCATTGTGCGCTATAATCACTCTGCGATTTTTTGTATAATGTGTTTTAGGCTGTTAAGCCCAAGTGGTTTCATATGTACTCTTCCGTAGTCAATAAAGGGTTGCTTTTGAAATAGAATCTGTTTAAGTTTTGCTCTAGTTGCGTAATTACATCTTTAAGCCTGTAAAGCGAATTATGTAACCTGATCTTTTGTACTTCTAACAATTGTTGAGCATCGAAGCAAAACCTTCAGTATTTCTTCAAATATTCTTGGCAATTAAATACATAACTAAATATATAACTGGACAACGAGAGGCTCAGTAGTTTGCTACTAAACCGAAAACATTGCTTTAGGAGCGCTTAATTTCACTGATAATAAGTCCGATAAACGAGCTCACGAGTTCACCAAGACCGCTTTCGCTGGTGCACAGATGAACTTGAACTTCAGGTTTGGGTTCGTTTATTCAATCAACGAATATTTTTTGAGGAGTAATTTTTATGTTGGACATTATCAGGTTCCTTGAAAGTTAGAAGAATGTCGGAGTACATGGATAAACGTAAAGTGATGGCTTCAGGCTGTGTCTGTCTTACACAAGCTTGAAACTATCATTAGCCAAACAATATAATAGATATATATATTAATATATTCATATAATATTATTATATATAAGTATAAGTATAAATAAAATCAAAATCAATGTGACGATGATAGTTTATTAATAGTTTGGGACAAAATTAGGATTAGCACATATATAATCGTCAAGTTTTGATTTGAATATAGATAAACTGTTTGAGCTTACCAAATCGGAAGGTACGATTATTTATGCTAGTTGTACGCATATATTTCTCCCTACAGTAATTCTAACATTAAATCCGACATAAATTCTTTATTTTCAAAATTACCATGTCAACCTGCATTTGCTCATCTGTTTCATACAGCTAGTTATCGTTTAGACACACGTGGTTCCTTTATTTAGCAATCTAAACGAGCATAACATGTCACCACAGAGTTGGTCTACTTTAACTTTCGCTACAAATCTCGAAGTTCTCCAGGGACCGTCCGTCGTTTCAATCAAACAAATACAAATTGCGCGCACTCAAACGCGCCCGCATTGTGGTAAACATCACGTTCAAACGAGCGTGACTATAAAAGCTTATTACGCAATCGTCCAAGTGAGTTTGTATCTCTTTCTTTCTTTTTTACTGCATCAGCGGATACGTCAGTATGTCAACTGAAAAGAGAAAGCCACAGAAGATTACGTACAACATTTACGGCGAGCCGGTTGTTGGACCCTGTGATGACCCTGATGAGGCCGAACAAGTGAGTTAAGCTTGCTAAATTCCACTTATTTCGACGATAACAGTTAAGAATTGTCTACTTGTATCAGGTTGGTACTCAATTGGTCCGCTTTATACGCTGAGCCGTAATTTATAATTAAAACTTTGAGGTTTATTGTAAATGTTTTAATATGATTATCAATTAGGATTTGATACAAATAACTTCTTTCTTTCCGATTGTACACCAACCACGTTTCCGTGCTTTTGAACTCAATGCCAGAAATCAAGTCAATGTTAGGCGTGATGGCTCATAACATTGCATTTTTGTTATATATCTGTTAACATGGGGAAAATGTCATTGCATTTGTATAGAAACCCCTGGCACTATGTTAAAAAACACTTGCCTTAGTAGTAGTGATTCTAATTTTTCTTCTTTATAAATGATGAACCACAACTATGTTGAAGAGCTAATCAATCTGCTCACATCTCACTCTATTACAAATCAATTTGTTCATTGTAAGCTTCTTGAGCGTTTGACTCGGAATCACGTTTTGATTCTGTATTTAAATATCGTGGTTCTTTGTAAGAACCCTATTTACTATTTACTTGGAACAATCTACCCGATTATGTTCTAAACTCACCAAATCAGCAGCTATTCAAGAGAAGTCTTAATGCCTTTTTGATCCTTAACCCATGCTTCAAAGAAGACTATACATCTTGACTCCATGCATCTACATTTGTAATCCCATCAATCGAAAACCATTTCTGCCCTTTGGATTTTTACCTGATTCTTGAACTGCTCAGTAAGCAACCAAATCCCGTTTTTGCTTGTTATATTATTCGATGTTCACATCTTATTCTGTGGTTTTTTGTAAAACTATGTGCTTTTTAGACCATTAAAATTTAATTTAATTGAATTGAATTCAACAGTGGCATTCAATCTTAACTTAGATTCTACGTTGGTTTCGAAATCTATTCGGGAAAATACATTTTAGCGATTTATATCATCCATTTTACACCGTTTGTGCGCTTATTTGCTGGATTCAAATAAATTGAAACTAATAGTTAAAAGATTCACCAAAGTATAGGACAAATTTTTGCTTGAACTGTTGCCGTTTGTTTTTCATGTTTCTGCCTAAATTCGAATATTTTGTGATTGGCGAAACCTTTTTATCTTTGAGAGTACAGTCGCGAGCATTTTCTGTCTCATAATACTCACAAGACTTGGCTGATCGGCCTGAACAATCCAGAAATCTCATAATGACTATCACTTTTCTAAAGTTCAGTTTATTTAAATGCTAGCATCAACTCAGAACACCATCGGAAATGCTGTTTTATTGTGTTACTCACATTATCCAGACATACTTGATTATTCTACAGAATTTTTGGTTACTTTTTAATCATATCACCAGAAATTCGATTAAATGTTAGGAAAGCGTAATTAGCAAACGTCAAGTGGTCTCGTAAATACCTATTAAATGACTGTTCAATCCTGATCCGACTGTCCCTACCTGATTCAAGATTAAAGATTTATGGTTAGAAAAGCAAATTGCTGTACAGTACCATAGGATATACGTATAAAAAATTAAAAGAATCGTTACTTGTATGATAATATCCATGTTCTTCAAAGGTGGAGCAAAAATAATCCCCAATGGCGACACAGATTGAGTGAAAAGAATCTTTGGATGAACGGTAGTTCCGTGCGTTAAAATTTTATAGACATCAATAGGTAGGGGCCAACGCAGTAGTTCTCAGCATAATGTTTCGTAACCTTTGTTTAAAGATGTGCTCGTTCGCTGAGGTAACAATATCTGTCGGCAAGCTATTCCACAAGAAGCATACACGAACAACGAAGAAGTGACGACGACAATTCAATCGTGAGTGTGGGATTTGAAGGGTCAAAGGGTGGCTGCGTGTGGGGACAACGGAACGAAACTTGAAGAGGTGTTTGAGATGGTGGGATTTCGCGTAAATGATTCGATATGTCAGAGTGAGGTCGTGTAGGATACGTCTGCGCTCGAGGGTGCACAGTCCAAGTCTGGTCAGTCGCTGCTCAAAGGGTAAATTATTCAATCCGGTAACAATTTTGGTTGCCTTGTGATAAATTCGTTCGAGGAGCGAGATGTTTTTTCCATCCATGGCGTCCAAGCTTGTACAGCGTAGTCAACGACAGGATGTATGTAGGTGTTTAGTAATTTCGCGAGTGAGTGTGGTGGGAAACGTCCGAAAATGCGTTTCAGTAAACCTAGCAAGCTGCACGCACGCTTGTAGACGGCGTCGCACTGTAGGCTGTTCTTCAAAGTGCCAGACACCCAGATTCCGAGATCTTTTTGTGATGTACTCCATTCAAGCGGGTGGCTGCCAAGTTTGTAGGTAAAGGGAAAGGGTTTTCCGACTTGCAACATTTTGCACTTGCGGAAATTAAATGGCAGTTTGTTTTGGATTGACCACTGGTGCAGCTTATTCAAATCTCCTTGCAGAACTTGACAGTCCTCAATAGAGTTGACCTTCGTCCAGATTTTTACATCATCTGCGAATAAAACAAGCTTACATGCTAGTATGTTCAGTAGATCGTTTATAAATATGAGAAACAGTATCGGACCGAGAACCGAACCCTGAGGGACTCCGCTCGTGGCTTCAATTGTTCGAGAAGTTTCACCATCTATTCTGACTTTTACTTTGCGTCCAGACAGGTAACTTGTGAAACATGTTAGTAGGTTTCCGATGACGCCAACATTCTGCAGCTTCTGAAGCAGTAAGGAGTGATTCACTCTGTCGAATGCTTTAGATATATCTAAGTAACCGGCATGAACGGAACCCCCTTGGTCTAGTGCTTGCGTCCAGTCATTTAGAGTCGTGAGCAATTTAGACAGGCATGAATATGTTTTCCTAAATCCGTGTTGTGTGAAAGTTATTAGCTGATGGTTCTCGAGATGTTCAACAAGTCGTTCACACACCAGCCGTTCCAAAATTTTAGAAACCGCTGAAAGAAGCGTCACAGGGCGGTAATTCGCCGGATCAGAACGACTGCCCCCTTTGTAGATTGGTGTGATAACACCGGTTTTCCATTGAGTTGGTACGGTTCCCGTATTCAATGAGTGCCTGAATAGATCACTTAGTGGGCCACAAAGCTCCAGCTCGCATGACTTCAGAACACCAGGTGTTATTCCATCCTCTCCTGGTGATTTGCGAACGTTCAGCCCGCGTAATAGCTTTCGCACAACCGTAGGATTTACCTCGATGTTACTAAGGCATTCGACATGTAGTGGGTAAAGACGTCAGCGTTGACACGTTCTTTGGACAAAATACTTGCAAATAAAATGATATTAGGGCATCAGCTGTATCCTTGACATTATCATTCAGTCCGTTCTCTGTCTGGATAGGAGTGTCTGATGAATGTAAACAGCACGAAACCGGTCGTGGAGTGTGATGGAAATGCATACAAATGCATGCAAATGACCTCTTTCGCTCAATGTCGTTTTACTAAAACCGATGACATCTATCTGCTCAGCATCGATTGTTGGGAGTAGGTAGTTGGGTATAAGTACAGCGGATGTGATCAGTGTACAAGAGAAAGCGGTTTTTATTGAGACTACGACGCCGTAAGAACGAACCATCAAACGATCAATTATGACGTAAAGCTTAAAGCGACAGTCGGTGAAAATAATCTCAAACACTGATAACTAACACTGAAATACACCACTGCCAAACAGCAAGTAAAATCAGTTCCGATTTAATGACAGAGAATGGGGCTTATTAACCTCGTAAATTTTGGTCTAGTGAACACCCCCCAGCTATGATGATGTATATTGAACTCAAGTGTTTTCATCATACGGAAAGTAAGCTTGGTGTATTCATTCGAGGTAGTTTGGGTCCAACATATACATGTCTGTTCAGCCTTGACTGGGCACAAATGATATGTTGGGGCAGAGAGTTTCATATAAAACAAACTCGGACAGCAAAGAAAAACCTTCGACAATTTGATCTGGAGTGTGGAATAATTAACTTGTAGCCATGCGATCTGCTACCACGTGCTTCTTGCCGATGAAACAGGTGTTCAAGTGGGTAATCCACTGTATGCAGAATGCTGAAAAGCAGGATCAAGTCACCCCTGTGACACGGTAGGAAACGTCAAACGGTCGAGGTTGCAATCCTCCTCTCCTCGTATGGCCTGTTGTATCGCCCTCGCACCATGTATTGTAGTGGGTGGTATAAAACCCTTTCAGCGAGGCCATTTTCCTTTTGTAACCATAAAGGACCATGCTTGAACAGCGTACTCCATTGTTGACTGTATATAGGTGTTAATTCTCCGTGGGAGTATCTGCTTTGTGAAACTACCGAAGATCCTGATGAGCAGTGCTAAGCTTTGGCAGGACATTTTGTATACCACATAAAACTGCCGTCAAGACTTCAAGTTACTGCTAATCCACACAACCAGGTCTTTCTCTTCCGTAACCCATGAAAGTTGCTGAGATCCCAGGGAGTATGTGAATTCGAAGGATTTACCGACATTTAACATTTTACATTTATGGATGTTGAATGGTAGACAGTTTCGTAAGGACACATATGAAGTGCTTTGATATCTTTTTGTAGAATTTGGCAATCTTCTATGATGCGCACGCTTTTCCAGACTTCAATGTAATCCGCTAATAAAATGATTTTGCTGCGTACGATCTCAGGTATATCGTTAGCGTACATGAGGAAGAGTATTGGTCCCAAGAC
>JACCGJ010023078.1:0-16785 GCA_013407085.1 Atriophallophorus winterbourni
GGGGATGAGGAGGAATGTGGTTTAAATTGCATGAGGTTTCGTCCGGTTGTACGATACAGGAAATTCGAAGAATTGTCGAATAAGGGAAACCAAACCTGTTCGCCAATAGGGCTTTCGGTTCATATAGAATAATCAGTCTTATGCGGAAGGAGCAAGGACCAGTATCGGAGTTAGTTTGGGAGTCCAACCAACAGGTATCAACATTAGTAGATGGAAGGAGTGACCAGTCAATCAAGTCTACGAGCTTAGACTCTTTGTGTCTAATCTCCAGTAGTTTTTCCGGGCAAGCGTACGTATTCTCAGTTGTAGACCTTGACTCCAACGAACCATTAAGGACAGTGATCGCTGCAACCAATAGGGGTCTTGATCAACATATTCGTAACATCGGAAACTCTGGGCGTGACCACAAAATCCATTATGGAAGTAATTGTTAGACACATATCCTCGAAGGATCATTTATATTCTGCACCAAATTCAGCTCCAAAATCGCATCTGAATATTGTTTTTGAAACGGTTCACACCTCGAAACTAAATCCGCCCGGTTTATATCAGGAACATTCAGATCTCCAAGAACGGTACGGTCACCAGTGATACCACACCGTTTATTTTATAGCATAACACTGCAACGTAAGCGCTAGGTGAGTAGTGAATTACGATAAGTGTTGCGCTTCAAAGCTAGACTTCACCTTACGCCAGATGCTTTCGGCATTTTCATCATCATGTTGAAACCTTTCCAATACTTCCAAAATCAGGTGCTCCTCAAAGTATACGGCAAGGCCGCCAGCAGATCTTGAAGCTACTCCATCACTTCTAAAAAGCGTACATTGTGATAGTGCGCACTCGATAAAATATCTCAATTGTTAACCACGATTTCTTACCAGCAATTATATCTGGCTTTCGCTGACAGATAATTTCATTAACCTCGTTAAGTTTATTGCGTAGAATCCTCGGATTGAAAAGCAAGAGTTAAAATTTCTTCACAGAAGAATTAACTGGTGTATGATTTACAGCGGCTTTCAACGAATGTGCGGCCCCATCCTCACTACCCGAATATCCACAATATGGAGATCTACCTCGCCAGATTATTTACGTGCTCGCAATTATTGGGTGGCTGTTTTCAATTTATTTCTATTTTCAGGATGAAGGTCACGTAGTATCTTCAACGGCTAACCCTCCAGACGATGAACGCGTCTAAGTATCATCTGAACGTGCTCATGCGAAGCTAAAACAATTTTCGGCGTCCGAGGCTCATCCTCGTCCTTCATCCGGCCAAGTCGAAATGCTGAAATAATGGTAACTCCTTCCTCATTTGATAAAATTGCTTTGAAAAAGTGGATTGTAGGAAAGTGCACTCTTGCTGTGTACGTATCTCATCTTTGTCCCCGGTTTGCTGTCGAGCACTTACCTTGATAAATAATCGCTTCCGAGAATCCAAATGTGTCTCCTTTGAGACTGGAAATCTAAAAGCATTTACAATATTAGGTACTTCTTTCACAACATTTAGCCAAGCCTCTATTTTTCTCAATCAATGTTACAATTGTGTATATCCCGTATCACCTGGTAGACCTTTGAACGTTACGTCTGAATAAATTTTATTCCTTCCTGATTGTTGAGCTATTGGTGTTGAAGGTGAGCAAACGTCGAGTTGATGCACGTTTAATGTATCATCGGTACTAATACCATTTTGTAAACGGCTTATAGTCGATGATGTAAATGGCACCCAAGATTACTCCACAGAGAGTTGATGTTGATCCTCAGCTGAGGTTGAGTCAATAATAAGGTCTTCTCCATCTAGCGAATTAGCGGTTTTAGTAGATGCAGATACGACCTTATTGTGACTAACTCCATGCGTAACACTTGATGGTGGAAAGCATATCTTATATACAGTCTGGAAGATATAGCATGAAGACAACGACATGTCTCTATCTTCATTCCTCCGCACCGAATATGCATCTATTTGAAACATATTTCAAACTGTACAGCTTTTGTATTATCCGCTACCAATTTAGAACATACGAGACAAGAGTACCCCGAGCGAGCAACCGGGCACCGATTCTATTGGTTCTTCGTTGCTCTATGTGCTGTATTATCTTTTTTTGCAGATTTTCTAGGCAACACCATGTTGAAATCTCGTGATAATAAAAAACAATACCAAATCATTCGTAATAAGCAAAATTCAAAGTTGACCTTGAATTCAAATTGTGGCATGTTTGATCTTGAAGGCCAACGCACTATAGTCAGTAGCACATTGAAACTGAATGTATCAGCAGTTCAGCAATGTGGTCAAAGGAAAATGTGATCCATATTTGTTGGGACGAAAAACGCTGTGAAAAAATGGATAGATATGGTGCTGTATCGTTAAAAAAGCACAATCAAGAATTTTGTTTCGTATGATAAAAAGAAGGTCAAGGCCTTTTTCAGAAGTATTCAAGGATTGGGCAAAAATAACCGAAAACGTTTGTGCGTTCCAAGCATAATGAATCCGGACGGCAAAGGAGTGTCTGCGGCAGTCCAATCTACTATGCACATATGCCAACTTCAAGTGATGACCACGATTTGCCGAGGATTGGGCTATATTTAGCTATTTTGCTGTCCTGAGTAGCTGTGTTCGCGAAACCCTCGGGTGCTTTTTAGACGGACTCTTTCAGAGCCATTCCCAATTCAGTGTAGAGTACCTCAGGAGTCCGTTCTTGGCCGCGTCTATTTTTGATATTTATCAACAGTCCATGGTGTGTAACTCGAATCACCATTTCTCCTGCACGGTAACTAAAGCTGTTCCGCTGCGGAAGCACAGGAGAACTCCACTACGTAGCCGCACTCGAAAATTCATTAGCGAACGGAATAGAGAATGGACTATTTATGTCCACTCCCCTTCCTATCAACAGTGGGAACGCTATCGAATGTATCGAAACCAATCCACGGCTCTCATCCGCGAAGATCGTTTGAACTACCAGTACAAACTTTCTTGTGCCTTTGCTGATAACCCAAAACGGCTCTTTAGCTTTGTCAATCGTTTACGTCATGTCAAACCTGGCATTACAACTTTAGAAACACCGTTGGGCCCTACCCAGACAGCCAGTGAAGCAGCAGAAGCACTACGGCTTTACTATGCCTCGATTTTTGAGCCCTCCAGTACATCGCTTTCCGTACCTGTCAACTCAACCCCATCACTTTTCGAACTTTCAGACATCACTTTTACACCTGCCGCTATTTTCGGCAAGCTCATATCCCTGCGCCCTTCTAGTTCTGCTGGTCCTGATACGCTTCACCCTAGAGTTCTGCGCGAATGTGCTGCTTCTTTATGCTACCCTTTGACGGACCTTTTTCAGCATCTTTTTTCTCTTGGTTGTGTTCCCGTCCAGTGGAGATGTGGATCCATTTCTCCTATCTACAAGGGTGGTTCACGCTCTGATGTCAGTAACTATCGCCCCATCACCCTATTGTCCGTGGTATCCAAAATAATGGAATCTATTATTGTGGACGCATTACGGCATCACGTTGACACATTTCAACTCTTATCCGATAATCAACATGGCTTCCGCCGTCGTAGATCGTGCCTTACAAATCTTATGCTTGCTCGCGATCAGTGGACGACCGCAGTCGATAAAGGTCGGGAAGTCCATGTGATTTATTTGGATTTCTCCAAGGCCTTTGACAGAGTCGACCACCGGATACTTCTGCAGAAGCTTGTTTCGCTGGGAATTTCCGGCAAGCTCTTGTCGTGGTTAAAAAGTTACCTCCATGAACGATCGGCACGTGTGCGTGTTAACGGCTCTCTCTCAACCCCGTTTGCCACCCCTAGTGGCGTTCCGCAGGGTTCTGTTTTAGGACCGAATCTTTTCCTCATCTTTGTGGACGATCTTACACGTTCCCTTCATTCCCCTGTCTTGCTGTATGCAGATGATGTCAAAATATGGCGAACGATTTACAGCCGTACTGACATGGATCTACTGCAAGCGGACCTCAACACACTCCACTTATGGTCAGTCACGAATAATCTCCCCTTCAACGTATCGAAATGCCGTGTCCTTTCTACTCGCACTGGCAGTACTCCACACTATCATCTTGGTAGTCAGTCGCTCCAGGTTAGCAACGCTGAACGTGACTTAGGAATCATTGTTGAGTCTAGGTTATCCGTCTCAGCCACCTGTAGAAAAATGGCCTACACTGCCAATAGTATGTTAGGTCTCCTGCGCAGAGCACTCAATCACTTTGAGCCACGATGTTTTCCTATTCTTTTGAAAGCGTTTCTTCTGCCACATTTGGAATATGCTATTCAGGCCTGGAGCCCGTGGTTGATCAAAGACCAAAAGTTGTTGGAGGCACCTCAACGGCGTGCGACGAAACTTGTCAGAGGATTGTTCTTCATTCCATATCCCCAACGATTGGAAATATTGAAAATGTTTTCTGTGCAGTATCGCCGGACCCGTGGTGATCTTATCTATCTATATCAGATCATGTCCTCACCCACCCACCCGTGCTTTTCCCTATTTTCCCGCAATACCGAGACAACGCATTTGCGCGGTCACTCCCACAGACTTTGCTTGAAACAGTCCCGTATCAACTGCCGAAAGTACTTTTTCTCTGTGCGTGTTTGTGCTCTTTGGAACAAATTACCAGAGGATGTGGTATCGGCTCCCTCCTTAACCGTGTTTAAACACAGAATCGACTCCTTCCTCCAAGAACTCCATTACAAAATCCCTTGATTACTACATTACTACATTTAACTTTCTGTTTCACTTGTTTACAGGTCTAACGCAACCACGATGCCTCCGTTTCCCCTGCTACCGCCTCGCAAATTCGGGAAGACGCAATTTCAAGCGAGTGTGGCCCGCTATACGGCCTTCCCGCCCCCGTACTAGATGATACTCCCTGTTTTATTCTCACCGCACTGTATATAACACCCTGTGGTTTTTTTAAGCTATGCTTTTACGCTGCAAAAACTATTGCTCTTTTATCCTCTTATGACACTCGCTTCATATTTTTCACTTTTGCTTGCTTTATTAAACACCATACCATCCTGCGGTTATTTTAAGCTTGTACGCTTTTTATGCAATAAACAATTGTCTGTTCGCGGAGGATATAAAGATTTGGCGGGTCATCAACTCACCCAGCGATACAAGGAAACTTCAATCCGACCTGGATTCATTACACGCATGGTCTACGATCAACCGCTTACCATTCAACACTGGCAAATGCCATGCATTACGCATTCGTCTTCCTGGCGACCCTGGCTATAATCTGTGTGGCAAGATGCTCGCTGTTAAAATGCAAGGAAAAGATCTCTGGATGATTGTACAAAATGACTTAGGCTGTTCTGCTCAGTGTAGTAGAGCTTCAAACGTGGCAAATAGAAACGTTGTGCTTTTAAAGCGTGCGTTCGGAACAATCGATCCACGTCTTTTTACGTTTTTTCATCAGGCATACATCAGGACACACTTGGAATATGCTCTCTCCGTATGGAACCCATGATTGAAACGTGACCAGCACACCCAATAACAGCCGCATAGACGTTCTACAAAGCTTGTCAAGGGTCTTAGCTTCGTCAGCTACGAAGAACGTCTTACAACTGTAAAATGTTCTTTACAACCTATCGTCGTATTCGAGTCGTTCGGATCATTCCGTATTGGATATTGACGTAAGAAACTCACCTATGTAGGGGTATGCTGAAAATAGCCCCATCCTCAGCAAATCGTGGTCATTACCTGAAGTTGGCATATGTGCATAGTAGATTGGACTGCCGCAGGCAATCCTTTGCCTCCGGATTCCTCGTGCTTGGAACGCACTATCTGTTTTGCTTATTTCTGCATCATCCCTAAATATTTTTAAAGAACGCCTTGACCTCCTTTTCATCACACGATACACAATTCTTGATTGTGCTTTTTTAACGATACAGCACCATATCTTCCCCTCTTTCCACAGCGTTTTCCGTCCCACAAATATGAATCACGTTTCCCTTCGACCACTTTGCTGAACTGCTGAAACTTATTTAACCCAATTTGTTAACTATCCTGTGGTTATTCCATTAAGCTTGTAGCTTTTTCCACAATACACTATTGACTATTTATTGAGTTCAAAAAAATGTATAGGACCACCTTACGTAACTCACTCCCAGTTGCTGTGTACAACTGCTGATGAAAGGTGGAACGAAATAGCAGTGATTATATGAGCCGCCGCAATATCAGCCTGTGAGACTACACAATAAACCCAAAAGTCCCACTGGGGTTCACAGCGCTCTAAAGAAATTATTCATCAGCGACGCCAAATACCGCATAGTTCTGGACAAAATACAGAGCATAGACGCGTAAGGAATGAACTTAAACTGATCTCAAGACTAGACAGAGAAACGTGGTGGCTAAATAAGGTCGAACAAATAGAAATAGCAAATAATGCGGGTAACGTGCGAAAACTCTTCCAACTTATTCGATCGATGGGACCTACGAAAAAAGGAGTGAGTGAGATTATCGCTGAAACAGACGGTACTCTTATTACTAATAAGAATCGCCGCCTCTCACGCTGGGTCGAACATTTTGAAGAACAATTCAGCTGGTCGCCTGCAACAGAATCATTCCCTCAATTGAAGCAGTGTGATCCTTGGTCTGTTAGCGTAGATCCCCTAATGATTTAGAAATTAAAGCATGTATCGAATCCATGGAACGATTCAAAGCTTCTAGCCCCGATGACATACAGCCTATTTTGGTAAATGGTGGCCAAGTCCTAACCAGCACATTAGGCGATCTCCTCCGTGAAGTGTGGTTGTCAAAATCTGTCCCGCAGAGTTGGGGAGAATCGGTTATCATACCTATATTTAAAATGGTTGCGAAACTCATACTCTAATCACCGTGGGATAAGTCTCACTCCCATCATTACGAGTTTATTAGCGTCAATATGTCTTCGAAGATTAAGATCGCATAGGGAATCACAGATCCGAGAGCAGCAAGCTGGCTTCCGGTCTGGCAGAGTCTGTGTCGACCACATTTTTACTCTTCGACGGATCTTAGAACTGCGGCACACCTATCGACAGCCGACAATAGCCATCTTTTTAGACTTCAAAGGAGCATTTGATTCAGTCGATCGAAATGTCCTGTTTAACACCTTGCTGTGCAAAGGCGTTCCGCAAAAGTATGTCAACATACTACGTGCACTTTATGCTCATACATCCGGATGCGTTAGGGTTTACAACGAACTTTCTCCCAAATTCAACACTACAAGTGGCGTCCGACAAGGATGTCCGATTTCTCCGTTTTTGTTCAATTTCGTAATTGATGCTATCATGGAATTATGCAGCGACGGTGCCCCAGCCTTCGGAGTTCACATAATGCCAGGCTGCAAGCTTCTCGACTTGGACTATGCTGATGATATAGTTCTGCTCTTCGATTCGTACACAGATGCACAGGCGATACTGAACAAGCTATCTAGTATTGTGCCCGCATTTGGAATGCGTTTTGCACCCTCTAAGTGCAGTGTTCTGCTGCAGGACATCGACATATCGAACAGCACTTTATTACTTGACAATCAGGCTCTTGAAATTGTAGATCGTTTTACGTATCTCGGTAGTTGTATCGATAATTCTGCATCGTTAGATGACGAGGTCTCGGCACGCATTTCTAAAGCGACCATAGCATTCCGCGACCTAGGTCACCTCTGGCGTCAGAAAGGACTGTCTCTGTTACTCAAGGGTAGAGTCTATAAAGTGACAGTTCGTGCTGTGTTACTGTATGGGTGCGAAACCGGGACCTTACGTAAAGAACACATTCAGCGTCTCCAAGTATTTCACAACTAATGTATCCACAGCATTCTGGGAGTTAGCTGTTCCAATTGTATGCGCAACGATGCTCTTCAAAATAAGTTTTTCGGTAGTAATGCTGATATAGAGAAGCAGATTAGGTTACGCTTATTGGGTCACGTTTTACGGATGCCGGACCCCCGACTTCTGAAACTGATTCCTTTTTGCTACGCCACATCCCGATTGGCGTAAATCTCGTGGTGGCCAAACCTTCACATGTCATAGGCAGTTAAAAAGCCTTACTCGTAACCTTTCAAAAGTCGTTGCAGCACGTCTTCCAGGCTAGTGTCCCCGCGATCAGATATCGCAATGACTAGTTACGCTTCAGGATATATCCCGAAACCGTGTTCAATGGTCGCTTTACACTTAACATCTTGGAGTGCTTGCTTAACCTTGTATGTTGTCTAGCGGAGTGAAAGCCACAAGGAAGCTGTCATGCTGATGTCGCTCTACTCCTTCAGGAAACATGTTTGAGTGCATGTTCCATTCGAAGTGTAGGCACCTCATCCAAGTTTTTTGTGCTTACTCCTATAAAATCCGTAGCTATTTATGTTCCCCTTCCCCATCTTTTAGAAATTTACTTGTTCATGGTTGTGTGGCAGTTGAGCATTTGGTACATGCTACCGGTGTAATGCTGTCTGTGATGATGATAAGCTACGGGCGGCGAATTAGTGTCTCCAAATTGAGGTCTTGCCGGAGTGCCCGTATAGATTCTGATCACACGTAAGTGTACGGATCAGCCAGCATTGAATTCGAAGGAAACCCGAACAAACGCATCCCATAAAAAACAAAACGCTTTATCTCTGTTCAAAATGAAGGCCACCTTATGGTACATTCTCCATCTCGCTTTTTCGAAAAAAAAATGGCCGGTAGAGCTGAATCTAAACTTGCCCTACTTAAGTTAGGCACTCGACGACTATGCGTCTGGGTATCAGGCGGCTGGATCTAAGACGAGTCCCTCATGGTATTCAAATAGCAGTGCACCTTACGGAGCATGAAGATGATCCGAAGTATCATAGGGTTCCTACTCAAACAGCGCCTGATTCCTGGCCAGGAGTCTCGCTGAAAAAAACATAGATCTGAAAAGTTCTGACCGTGGGTAAGGTGTGAATGCTTCACTAACTCATTAGTGTTTGTTATCCTAATCCACAAGGTCTGAGTGGAACCATTTTCGAAATTGAGTATTCGTACCTAACGAATCATCGTAGTCATTTCGAAAAATCTAGTGAATATTCCAGCCAGCAGATTAATTAGCACTCTCATGCAAACCACCGACTTCCCCAACTAAGGTTTTGCTTTGGGTAAGAGCCGTCGTTAATGCGGAATACAGATCCACTATGAAACTGAATACTTTAAAATGGAAGCCCTTTTAAATTCCGCCATCTTAAAGGAATTTATCGCGCATTCACTATGAACAGATGAGGCGTATGGTTGCCTCTCATCGCCATGCAGCACCATAACAGGTGTGAGACAACACTATCCAATTTCCATTGACAATCTTACTCACGTGCTAGTAGTAGCTCCCGCTTACGAGTCGTGGCATCTTCAGGTTGCACTACGGATGACCAATCATACAGCAATTCTGTACTGTACAGCAAACAAAGCCACCGGCAGTGAGCTGTATGTGGAAACTGGATGGTGTCTCGCTGGCAGTGCTATTTT
Organism: Atriophallophorus winterbourni; assembly: GCA_013407085.1. NCBI lineage: Eukaryota > Metazoa > Platyhelminthes > Trematoda > Plagiorchiida > Microphallidae > Atriophallophorus > Atriophallophorus winterbourni. The sequence continues at coordinate 9,449 of JACCGJ010023078.1, forward strand.
TTTCGAAAAAAATGTCTAGGTCTGTGCAACCTGACAGTATTTTGGCCCATGTGCATCATCGTCATCATGAAGTACAACTCTGGAGCCAGACAAAGTGCCAACTAATGTGAAGCAGGAAAAGCAGATGAGCAAGCACGTGAAAAATGAAAACAGGCAAGCGGAATATTTTAAAGTAAACGAGCAAAAAGCAGCTTATTTTTGTATCTCATATCTCTCTAGGCCTGGGCAACTTTACAGTATCCTTGTCCATATGCAGTCTCTGACTGTGCGGCACTTTGCCTGGATCAGGCTTGTGCTTTCATATCATGTCATGTTTTTGTAGTTTTACTACATGCGGTTTTTTGTTTTTTGTTCATCAAATTTAATATAATTATATACCGGATAAAAGATTAAAACACACATAATAAAATACACTGGCTGTTGGTTTGCAACCATATCTCGTAAAGTTTTCAGCCAACTATTAGGTGGAGCTTTTGGACCCCACCTAGGCAAACGAATATGCCCAACGCGCCACGTCATGGACTGGCCACTCGATCGTTTCTCCCAGCTTCTGCCAGGCTCTGCGAATAAGGCGCGGTATGGTAAACGGTGAGGAGGCATTTTTAAAACATGTCCCAACCATCGCAAACGAGCAAGCATCAGCATTTCTCTCAGTCCGTGGCCACTTGGTCCTAACATTCGCTTGCAAACATCTATATTTGTAGCGCGATGCTGCCACCGAATGCGAGTAATCCTACGCAGACAACGGGTGTTAAAAATCAATGCCGACGGACATCTGCCGCTCGAATATACGAGGTTTCACAGCCATAAAGTAGTGTAGCACTCACCACTGCATTGTGCACTTGACCTTTAGTATGGTGTGAAACATCGCGTCGACGCCACAAACGGCGAAGGTCAACAAATGCTACACCAGCTTTGTGAACAAGTTGTGAGATCTCTTTCTCATCATAACCGTTAGCAGAGATACAACTACCAAGGTAAACAACGCTCGCGTGCAGTCAATGACTGTGCGGCACTTTGCCTGGATCAGGCTTGTGATCTACATACATATATCCTACGCACCAGAAACACTTAATACGACCCCTTCCTAAGATGATGCAGTTAAATATGGAGGCTTCATCTTCTGGCTTCCGAACACAAAAAATCAGATGATACAAAGCGATAAGAAGCTGCCTGCACTTCCTACCAACGTATTACTGTCCAATATGACTATGTTAACGCATTCGGGCATAAATCCCATTTTTTCAGTACCTGTATACGCCTTAACTCAATTCACAGACGTCCTACATCTGCTGCGCGTCAAATTTTATTCGCCGCAAATGATTGAAGATGTTTTGTTCGCTGACAATCGTTTTAGAAGCACCGTCTTTTCGCAACTCTTAAACTGTTTTCGGCTTCGGCAGTATATCCGAGAGCATTTAGCTTGCGAATGCACACGGAACGACAAGTGTAACATTTTCATTTATTACAATTACAATTTAACCTAATTACAATGGTAATGCTCCTTATGCTTTGAATATTTATCTCCCAATTTTAAAAACATCGCCAATGCTGCTTTTCGTTTCATGTTTGAGAAAAATGTTCCATACTAGTAAGTGATCAACTTTGCCTCGCATTTGACAAACTAAAGCTTCATCCACATCTACCTATCACACCCGAAACGAGCCAATCTTCTGATGAAACTCCAACTAGTCACAATGTGGCGGACAAAATAGCGGTTAATCTAACTGTTACCCACTGCAGTCTAATATCGCGTATCTTCCCATTTCCTAAACACTCAGATCTTCGTCACCGCCGTTCCATATGATAATGTATTTATGTATAAAAGCACAAGCTTGATCCAGTCAAGGTGACTCACAGTCATTGACTGCACGTGGGCTAAGATAACGCCAGGTTGCCCAAGTCTAGATAGATGTGAGAGTAGACGTAGAAAGGGCAGTGAGACCCCATAGTATTTCCGCATGCAGCTCACTGCCGGTTGCAAATCAATTTAGCACGGTGTTTGCTGCACATTACACAAGTACTTCACAAATATACACCCCTTCATTGCAACCATCATTGCGCAATGAATGACCGCTTTTTGTCTGCATTCAACGACTTCTGACTAAAGTTCTTTATCAAGTGATTTTGCCTGATCAATTCATAACGTTCTATCATATCGTGCTGTCTTCTACCACAGTTCTTTTTATAAATCCCCGTGTTCTAGGATTAAACTGTATCTCAAACAGACAATTGAGCAGAGAGGTTCTGGATGAAAGTTCTATTGATACAAGGTGGGACAAAGAGCACCACAGTCCAATTGAAGGATAGGCTAAAATAGGGAGAAGAATTGTTAGTGTAAAGTAAACACAATGATAAGTATAATTCGTTTGGAGGTGGCCCTCCTAACACCTCCCCCAGGAAGTCTTCAACGATAGGACTGTTTACGTGGGTTCAGCTGCAAAGGTTTGACTTTCTTTCGAACACGATCGGCCCATCTTCTTGGTTTACAGTTAGTTTGAACATCTCGCTTTTCTGGCGAGGATATGGTCAACCTCAGGTAGTTCAAATGTGTCTAGCAAGATGTCCAGTGGAATACCAGGATCGTGGTTTACAATCTCGGGCAATGAAGATGGGCGCAGCTGATTTGCATGACGGATCCAGATGGAAGATTATACATCAACTTCATAGATCACGTGTCCCACGCGGCGAACAATTTGTCCGTGTGTCCATGTTTCACCACCACTTCGATAGTCTTTTGCCAGTACGGATGCACCTGGCTTATAGAACCGACTGACGGCTCCATGGTGATGGTTGAACTGGTTTTCCATGCGTCGGTTTCTAGGCATCTCATTAGAAAACGATGGACGGATGATGTCCAATGGTAATCGAATCTTTCGATTCATGAGTGCCTCTGCCGGGGATACCCTGTTAGGTACATTGGGATTCGGCGTGGCTCGGTAACTGATCAAGAACCTTTCAATGATTTCTGACGTGGTTCCTTCCCCTCTGAGTTTCAAGAGTGCTCTCTTGAATGTATCCACAAATCTTTCTACTTGTCCGTTGGATTGTGGGTGAAACGGAGGCGTGCGTTTATGCTCAATACTGTTTTGTTGACTTACTTCTTTACTTTTTACTTTTGTGGGCGGCCTGGCTCCACGGGTGGATTAGCCGCTTCATTGATGTCTCGGATCGCACCACCCACGCACGTCGCTCGGGAGGCCGAGCTCGTTGCAGATGTGATCCAGTCTCGTTCCATTGTCGAACTCCGTAGCGGGTAACGCAGACCATTGAGACATCAGCAGAAGTTTTCTTGGGGGTTTCATCATCACATCATCAAAGACATCATACACCGTTATCACGTACCGAATGCCTTAAAAAAAACTGTTTAATTGCCATACACCCACGAAAAAGTAAAATCCTAAATAATGGAAGGGTGGGACTTATTGCTAACTGTCTTCTATAGAAGAGTAACACAAACAAACTGGGGAGAGGTGCCTACACCTCGAATGAACATACAATTTCAACCTTTCGTGAACGAGTAGAGCAATATCCTCACGGCATAGCTGCTTCCTTGCGGCTTTCACTGTCATGCATCATAACAAGCTTTTCTCGTCACTTCGCTTGACAACCTACAAGGTTAAGCAAACACTCCAAGAAGATGCTTAGTGCAAGACCGCCATTGAACACGGTTTCGGGACATATCCTGAAGCGTAACTAACCACTGCGATATCGGATCGCGGGGACACCAGCCTGGAAGTCGCGCTGCGCCTACTTTGGAAAGGTTACTAGTAAGATTTTTTAACTGCTATCATTTGACGGTTTGGCCACCCGAGAATTTCACGTCCAATCAGGATGTTGCGTCTGCAAAAGAATCTGTTTTCGCGGAAGTCGGTGGTTCCGGCATCCTTAAAACGTGGACCCACCAGCGTAACCTATGCAGGTTGAATCTGCTTCTCTATTCGACAATACTACCCACGCTTATTATTTTCTGCCCAACAACTTATTTCTTGGGGGTAGTGTACAAGTGATGTCCCCAGCAACACTCGGTGTTTTGTTTCGAGTACACCTCTCTACGCCTTTGCAACAGCCAAGTGCCAACAGCAAGTGGACAGAATGATGCAAACTCCTCCGAAGTGAAAGCTGTTCCGTTGTCGGAAACAAGAGTATCTGGGACACCAAATCGGCTGAATACCTGCTGCAGTTTAGTAATCGTTGCACTTGAAGTGACTCGAACCATGTGAAACACTTCGGGCCATTTGCTGAATGCGTCGACTAGGATCAAATAATTTTGATTGTTAATCGGACCAGCAAAATCAATATGAACCCTGGACCATGGTGATTCTGGTGTGGGCCATGAAAATAACTCGGTTTTTGGTCGGAATACTGGTGTGACACCAGGTCGAAGCTTGAGGCTAGCTTTCAGTTTTGTACAACAACCCAGGCCGTCTTGGAAGACGTCAGAAAACTTCGTTTTCAAGTTTTCAGTAAATTGATTACGTAAATCTGATGTTGTGTGCGATTGGATAGCCTCACAGATGGAACTTAAAGGTACATCCATAAGTTGAAGTTTAGTAATCCAGTCCAGTCCGAGTAAATTCAGGTTTGCACAGTCCGTTAAATAGCATTTACCAGAAAACTGTTGGTTGTTAAAAGTGACTTCACAAATCAATTCTCCGGTGAGATTTAACGTATTGCCTGATGCACTCTGGGCCATGTGACTGGTAGGTAGAATATGAGGTTTTCCAATTAATTCCCATGTGTTACGTGAGATCAACGTAATATCCGAGGCTGTGTCCAGCTGGAGGCGGATCGGAACGGTATTAATTGAAACAATTACGTATTTACGTCGAGATTGAAATTCTCCGTTGAACGTTGCGAATACGGAATTAGATAGCAGTTTTTATGAGGGTACTGCTTGTGACGGACGGCTTTTGGGGTGCTCTTTGATGGATTGTGATTGCCTTTTAACATGGAGTGACAAACCTTCCTTGTGTCCGCGTCTGTGGCACTGATGACATTGATGCTTTTTAAATGGACAAAAACGTGCAAAGTGCCAATCTCCGCATGACCAACATGCCGTAGGGGGCTTTTTGACAGATGTTACTGTCTCTTTTGCTAAGGCATGTACGGTGACAGATAAAGTCGGCAGCGATGTCCGCTGGATGAGAGCTGTGTCGTGTTTGAGGTTAATCAGTCTTTGGCATTCAGTGGTGAGTGAACGCACAGTTACTTCTTTCTCGTGTTCGAGTTTAGAAAGTAATCTAGTACGTATGTCGGCTTCTTGTGGTGACTGGAGACCAGCGATGAAAATAAGACATTTAAATTGATCTTCCGTAAGGGTCTGTAGCTGGAATTTTTCGCACTCACGATTAACGATGCCGGCAAACGTAACGTAATCATCACCATCTCGTTTCGATAGCTTCAAACAATTGTAACATGTGTTAAATAAGGAGGATTGATCTCCGTAAATTTCCAGTAATTGCTCTACAGTTTCAGAAAAACAAAGATCTTTCGGTTGCTTGGGCAGAATGAAATTTGTGAAACGATCGTGCTCGATAGTTCCAAGTTTGCGAACAAGAAGGCGGAATTTCCACGCATCATCTTGACAGGAAAATTCATTCAGAAATGTATCTTTCCATCGGTTGTACCATGAATCGAAAGTAAGACCGGATGCAGGATCGTAATTGAATTCTGAAATTATAGAAGCAGTCGATTCCATAAATGCTGGTGAATTGGAACTCTGGGACAGATTTGAAGACTGAAGGTTGAAACATTGTGTTAGCGATTGAATCAAACGCATTTGTGTTTGTTCGAATTGTTTGTGTTGATGATCAAGAATCGCTTTCAAATCCTCTGATGAAAATGACATGATTGGATTCGTTGTAAATTCCCGTCGCCAATGTTATAGTCCCCGTCGCCAATGTTATATCCCGGGTTTTAGGATTAAACTGTATCTCAAACAGACAATTGAGCAGAGAGGTTCTGGATGAAAGTTCTATTGATACAAGGTGGGACAAAGAGCACCACAGTCCAAATGAAGGGTAGGCTAAAATAGGGAGAAGAATTGTTAGTGTAAAGTAAACACAATGATAAGTATAATTCGTTTGGAGGTGACCCTCCTAACAGTTCTAATGTATGAAAATTGCGTGTCTTGAGCTATGAAATGTGCCACACAGTTATAGACTAAACCCACGCTGACATACCATCAATTTTCTCAGGCCTAGACTGATATAAGTAACGGAAATGGCAGTGAAGCTTCAGCTTCTTTGCACACACAGCTGGGTATCGCTAGAAATTGAAATTGGTACGTTGTAACAAATGCAGTATTAAAATACCGCACGATTCCACCTCCTTGACCTTTCTGCGCCAACTCACAAGTCGGTAAAATATATCGCACTTTTATATCACACACATATCATCCATAGTGAACTTCAACCGAAAACACATTGCTGCCATATTATCACTCTCATATATATCTGCGTTGGTCAAAGTAATCTGAGAATATCTTGTTCCACATGCGATCTAACAAACTGTGTGATACTGATTCATACATACATACGTATACATACATTCATTCGTGCGTACACGTTTAGTTAAATGTATACCTTTGTGCAACATACGCTATTATTTTCTGCAGACTTCGGCAATGACCAGTCGTGATAAACACGACCAACGTTACGATCGTCAGCTAAGGTGGGCACTTATTGTTCAATAATTTTTTGTCTCCTAGATTATGGGGTGATCACGGTCAAGCTGCTGTTGAGAACGCAAAGATTTGTTTGCTTAATTCTTGCGCTGTTGGCGCTGAACTATTAAAAAACCTCGTCCTTCCAGGTAATTAATCACCTTCAAGATCAACTCTGAAGGTATCGGTTCCTTCACCATCATAGATGATGCTCTAGTCCGCGAAGAAGATCTCGGTTCCAAGTGGGTCTTCATTCTGTTCTGTTCATGACTCATCTGAAGTTTTTTCGTTTCTCCCGTTGATTTGAAAAAGGTATATTCCTTCTTAATCACATTTGCTTCTAGCCAAGAGCGAAATGCGTCACAGAACACCTGCTCGAACTCAATGGAGCGGTTAGGGGCAACTATTTGGTTGAAGTATACATTTTTCACATTTTAACCATCTTCAGAATTATGCAGACATTCTAGAAAATGATCCCGACTTCTTTCTTGACTTTAACCTCGTTATCAACACGGACGCACGTGAAAGGTTAGTGTTCATTCCGCTGAAAACAATTCTTCGTTCTGGGATATGACTGTGGACTGTCAAACATGTATTGTCATTTCCGAATTTAAATTCAATCCTCGTTTGTTGTATTCATTTGCACAGGCAATACCATGCGGAATTAAGT
>JACCGJ010023080.1:0-27882 GCA_013407085.1 Atriophallophorus winterbourni
TCGATCCGAATACTCACGGATGAAGGTGGTCGGTATTCGTTAGGAATGTAACTTCAACAGCCTAGCATCATGCATGGCGATCAACACCATATTCCATGTACTACCTCGTCTTGACTGTACCACAAAATGGAAGATGCTCTAGAGCAGTAGTTCCCAAGCATTGTATTGTTCCATGAACCCTAAATATTCTTTGTATTCCCACAACCCATAGATTATGTGTAATTGATGGTTGAATTTGATGGATCATTCCGCCTTCTCGGAAGATGAACAGCTTGAACCTATTCCATCTGGTCGACATAGGGCACCGGCTGGAACCTGAGGATGCGTTCTTTGTTGTTTTCACAGTTCCATACGACATGACACGTGATTAAAAACTGAGCCGATAACATGCGACATTGTTTATTTGGTTTGGACCTTGGTCGTGTCAGTCTTGGTTCACGATTTCGCACCCATTGTTCAAATTGTCTTGTACTATTTCTCAGTTCCATGGAGATAATTCGTTTTTTTGTTTTTCTAACGCATTTCCTTCATTTGGATTCCTGTATGTGTTTGAGATCACTATGGTTTTTAACACTGATCTGAACGTTGTCTCCATTAACCCACGTCATTGAGGTATGTTTTTCTGATATTTCGATTGCCTGAATTGAGTACCACTTTCATTATTGACAAACCATAGTTTGGTTACGAATCCCTCTCGTCATTTTACTGGGACTTTTCTTGATTCTCAATTTCAATCAATAGAACTTGCTCGATGAACTTTTTGTAGAATCAAGTAAAATTCCATTAGGAACAAGAGTGGTTGACGCAGGATAACTGACCAATACACGAACTGAGAATGCGTGGAGAAATTCGGATCGAATCAGATAAAAATGACAGTTGTATGAGCTACCTCGCGATCCCTCATGGGAAATGCTGCCTCGCAAATTTGAGAGATGCTACCACCAACCCAGTTTGCTCAAGGGTTACTAAGCGGAAACAGATAAACATCATTCAATTTTACACGGAACAAGCGGGTCATTTGTGAGTAGGTCCGAATTAAATTTATGATCGATTTGTTCTGAATAAAACGACCAACTTAATTTACTACAAATTTGAGATGAACTCCTCGCTAATATTCCACATAACGATACCCCCTTTTTGAAAACAGGGAAACCCACTCTCAAGGCTACTTGCATCAAGCGCCGTTATTCATCATTCCAAAATGTATGGGAATCGATTTTTGTTCCCATTCCAATGGGAACAGAAATGGCGAGACATTTTCAAACATTCGCACGTGCCTCTGACCTTTAGAACAACAAATGCTCCATCACATTCAAACACCTGTTGGGTGAGAAATTTGCCACAGTAAATTCTTACCTGAATTCCACAGAGTGTTGGTGTGACTTCAACGGTGGTGTGGAATTTCGAAGTTCGTTTCACGGTACCTAAAACGATAAAATTCCCGTTGGAAAGAACCGTTGTATGCGATTGGTTAGAGTAGGTTTTGGGTAACGTTTCATTTCGGATACAGAAGCATTGTGAGACCAAAGGTGATTGTGAGGACAGCGAATATGACTAATTAGTAGACAGCCTCACTACCTCTGCTTCTGTTTTATTACAAAGCAGTCTATAGTAAGCCTATGTGGTATCAAGGACTCAAGGATTTATGGTTAAAAAAGTTAATACTTTACAACACCACAGGATTACGGTATGAATCAAAATATGAAAATTACAATAGTATAAAAGCAATAGAGAATATCAAATGTATGACTCACGAACGATGTTTTATCTGCAAGTGCAAGTCCAACTTCGCTTCAAAAATCAACAGGAAAATAGAGTCCACCACATGTTGGGGTAGGGAATTACAAAGAAATATGACACGTACGGCGAAAAAATGGCGCCGACAATCAACACGGGAACTTGGAACGTAAAGGGATAAGGTATGTCCGCGTGTCACTTTCTCGTCACACAAATCAAGTAAGTGTTTTAGTGGATTTCCATTAGTAGCCACAATTCTATAGGTCAAAATAATGTCGCCTCGTATCCTCCTTTGGGTAAAGTCATATAGACCCAGATGTAGCAATCTTTCGGTATACGGAACATTGCGAAGACCAATCACTAACTCTGTTGCTCTATCATAGATTTTATCGAAGAAAGCAATATCTTTTCGCAGCCAAGGAGCCCAAACCTCTACCGCATACTCCATCGTAGGGCGAAGGTAGACATTCATTGGTAACGTTACCATAGAGAATTTTCTAAATATTCTTCGAAAGATACCTAACAATCTGTTTGCCCGTCGATATATATTCTGACAGTGTACTGTGCTCTTCAGGTTTCCGTTAATCCACACTGCAAAATCTTTTTCTAACGTGCTCCATGATAGGTTTTCAGTTCCCAATCGATATGTCCAAGGAACATTTTTGCCAAGATGGAGCATCTTACAGTTCTGTATGTTGAATGACATGTCATTCATGGCCGCCCAATTCGACACGCTGTCCAAATCCATTTGCATTTTCTCACAATCCTCTGCAGAATTAATTGTCGTCCAAAGTTTCATATCATCCGCGAACAGGACCATTTTGGACGATATGATGGGGGGGGTAAATCGTTTATGTACAACAGAAAGGGGAGCACAGATCCTTGGTCCGCACCTCTTCCTGTTGAACATAAACGATTTATCAAGTCACGTAGGCTTGACCAGGATCAGTGCTCGATTCATTTAATACAATGTGTATCCTCATCAATCTGATACAAGTGAGCACGTTCAAGGTCAGTTGACACGATCGATTGAAATCATCTTTCAATCAAGTGTCAATAAATTCGCGCTGATCGGAGAACATGTTGAACCACATGTTAAAATATTCTTATTGAAAAAGGAACTTTCCGATTAATTATAATGTGTAAAAGTGTGAACAAATATTCCGAGTATTTAGATCCAGTTCGGTGGTTTGTAGTATTCCTTATTTTTACGATAAAACAGTCTAATGTTTAAATCTCAATTCAGCCAAGCTAATGAAAGCGTGAAATTCGTTTGGAAAAGTCAGATCAGTAAACACGGTTTGACTCAGATCTTTGATTCCTTTCTTAAAGTATAGGGAATATCGAGGCTGTGATACAAAATACGTATGTAGACACGTTTAGAAAGCCATTAGAATCTAAACTTCGCCGTAAGAATGATCAACTCTCTATCGATTGGAAAATATACACCCTCATACTTCGTGCATGCGTTCAAGCGTTTAACCCAAATTGTCGATGCCATTTACAATTGCGGTACAATTGGGAGCCAGTCGGATCAATAATCACGTGATTTCACTCACGTTTAAAAACTCGGCGGACATTTCACGCACGCACGCACGAATCGTAAGATTTTACTCTTTTCTCATTGGTGTAATTGTGTGTGCGGCCTTGACCGCGAATATGCACGGCTTGTCATGCTCCCTGTACTGACCAAGCTATTGTCAGAAGTGAAACGTTACCCGAAAATTGGTCTAAACGATTGCACAAAAATTTCTTTCCATACCGGTCTTGTGTTCAGGACATGGAAGTCGTAACAGTATAATAGGATGACGTTACCAGAAACCCTGAATTTTTCATTAATTCTGAATAAATTTGAATCTTGAAGCTACTTTTTTGCAAGGTCGGCACAGTCAATTGTGGTGTTTATTAGAAAATCCTTTCTGAGTGACATGGTTTATAGAAGTATCAACACATTCCAGGAGCTCAAACCGTTGTATTTATTGAGCGAAGAATATTTGATTTTTTATCGATCTACTTACTAAGTTGACGTTTCAATTCTACAACTGTTCGTTCCCAATCTTGTCGTTTCTCGAACGTCGGAAACGTCAATTCGTAGCGCTCGATGCCTTCTCTGTGAGAAAAATGATGAAGTACGATTAACAACGAAATTAAAAAAGAACATGGCTGTTACATAGATACCAGGGACAAGCTTGGTGGGAGACATAAAAGATGCATAGGGCATGTTTGAAGTCCCGCGAAGGTTTAATGACTGAAGGTTGCGCAAACAAGCTTGGCAGAAGACCTAAAGAAACCTGTTTGCTGCAACACCAGGGAGTAATGGGTGAAGTAAGTAATTGAGTGTACTGAATAAAGGTTTGAGATCGAATGTAAACAGCGCAATCAGGATTAAGTTGACGACATTTACTGCGGGAAATTTTGGCTTGATCACGTGCGCAAATTTAAATCAAATCGGAAAGTAAATCGAATAAAAAACCACCTGTATGCAGATATCAATGTGAATTGTTCTAAGCAACTCATCGGCAAGGAAATCCTTTAGAATTATTGAAATCGGTTTTTCGTATGAATTAAAATATCATTTACGTAAATTTGCAAATAACCGGTTCGAACTACTTTTTTCCTCCTCGTACCAATTGCTGTCCGTCAATTGTTACGTAATAATATAAATGGTTCGATTGCAAACATTTCTCCAAAAAGATGTTCCTCCCGAATCGGATTGTCTAGTCATTCAAAAAGCTGTAGAACAAGAAAATTCATGCGATTGTGATGTACATCCATGGCCGACATCGACCGAAGGAGTCCAACAACCTTAATTTTACTGTTTCATCGTGATTACGGCAAAATGCCAGAGTACGTGAGATGGGATTTGAGCGACGTTATACGTTGGTATTGTATCAGCGTCTTGATATCTTGACCCGGAGTCACTATGTGATCCGGTAATTGATCCGTGGAAAATTGTACGAACCCTTTTTAACGGTTGCTTCAACTTTGTTCAGCACTACTCATTATGTACCTAAGAAGGATATTCAAGAGTTTCACGCCCGAAACCTTACCCAGGATACAAATTACATATGCGCGTCCTGTTAAGCAAAATTCAAACCATGCCTAGGCACCATGACTGAGGACACGTGTACTGCCGTATGTGATTATGAATAGATGAAAGCCGAGAATTAACGATACATCAGGAAGAGGACGGTTACTTTGTGGTTGCACTAAAGACGGACAAATTCTTCGGAACCGCGGTGGCCTCGTTCCGGGCGTTGCGGAGATCTTCCAACTCTTGTTGCAGGGACTGGTACAGTTGTCGAACCACAATATCCAAGTCCTGTGGAACGAAAATCGTAAAATAAAACTCCAATGAAGTTGGAAAAATGACGTTACACTTGGACAAGAACATGAGAAAATGTTTTTCATAGTTACTATAGCAATTTTTAAATAAACTGCGGATAATCGATGACTTATTTGACATCATTTTGATACTGAAAGGTCATGAGACACAATCGATAACCGAGTGTCTAAGATTGTCGAGGGACTCCGATGACTGGAGAAGAAAAGGGGTAGAGTGCGAGGTGATCATATCCTTTCTGCCGCTTCTCACCCCTTAAATAACTGATTCCAACTTTAAACTACCGCGCAACATCTGAGGTCATGATTGCATGTTGGAAACGCCACACTTCAAGGTTATTTTCATTCGGTGTTTGTGCGTGTTTGATTTTGAATTCCATATATACCACGTTAATACACTTGTATGGTGTAGGCTTATTTAAATCGAAAGTTGAGAACTGTCTACGAGCTGGACATGCTATTGCCTTACACCCATTGGCAAACCAGTTCTCTGCGTGACCCCAGTCACGAGGACCGATTCATACAATATATTGTCGGTCTCCTTCGGTCGATATCGACCATGGATATACATTACAAGCACATGATGGTTTCATAATCAGCAGCTTTTGGAATTGAGAAACTGTTCGATTCGAGAGTGACAACCACTTACACAGTCATAGACAGTACTCAGTCGATCGGCGTCAGTTGGGCAGCGGCGGCGGTGTGATCTGTGTTCAGCATCCAAGACGGGTATACCACCGCGCTACAAAACTGGTGACCGGGCTATACAACAGGCCATACGACGAGCGGATTGCAACGCTAAACCTCTTTGACTTTTCGTACCGTCGTCTCAGGGCTGAATTGATCCTGCTTTTCAACATTCTGCATACAGTGGATCACTCACTTGAACACCTGTTTCATCGGCAAGAAGCACGTGGTAGCAGATCGCATGGATACAAGTTAATTATTCCACACTCCAGATCAAATTGTCGAAGGTTTTTCTTTGCTGTCAGAGTCTGTTTTCTATGGAACTCCCTGCCCCACATATCATTTGCGCAACAAGCCTGAACATGTTCAAGGCTGAACTTGACAAGTATATGTTGACCAAACCCAACCTTGCACCTGAATACACGTGCTGACTTTCCATGTGTATAAAACATTTGTGTTGTTTTTATGGATTCCCTATATTTTTAATCTGTGGTTACTGTAAAGTATTTACTTTTTGGACCATTAAAACTCTGAATTACTTTGAATTACTTTGAAGATCTGTGACTGCACTTCCACTACTTGGACATGACGCAGTGCTTCTAAAGTGAGCGGTCAAGAGCAAGTTCTTCTTAACTCGTACGGTCGATGCCGAGAGATTTCTGATCTCTTTTTCAAAAGTCTTTGGATTGCGCGTCACTCAACTTGGGATCATCTCATGGTTAACAATTGCAATCAATGTAAATTTTTAATTCGAAATAGCCGTCCAACTATTAATGGTGGTTTAATGGAAACAAACTCCTTGATGAAGATAATCTTTTTACTTTGAAACCACTTCTGATTAGTATTTGAACAACGGAGCACGGTGTTCATACGGAACTACAGTGTAATTGCGAAATACACTTTTTTCAAATGGTGTTCGCCGAGCTAGCATTGTTTGCTTAGGGCATTTCGTCAACAAGCTAGGTAACATCATCAGCTAAATTTTTTACGAAGTGATTCAGTATTTGATTGCATGCACAAAGTGATTCTTGGTCAAAGCACTCAAGGTGCTTATGGATGACCAAAGTAATGTGTTGCTCACATCCCCATCCCTTACACACCACTACCGGTTTCTGGCTGTTTGCCGTCGTCAGGTGGAGACAGTAAGATCACGTTCAGTGAGCCTGATGATGATATTATCTAGCTTGATGACGAAACGCCCCTTAAGCAAACACCATTCGAACATCCTCCACACTCTGAGATACTAGAATGTTCTTCTATATTTAAAAGAAACCACTATTTTGGACCTTAAATCCCTCGCATTCAGACTTCAATGGTGAGAACATTCAGTAAATCTCTCTCTAGCGTTTTGTTTAAAATATCCTCCTTTTTACGAGTCTAAATATTGCGATATTAGTACGATATGGGCGGATAGTCTACGAATAGGCTCACAGCTACGATAAATGAAACGACCGAAGCATGTCTGACTTCGAACGGAAATTGATCTAACTTAACTTCGTGGCATGCATCAGTAATCGTGTGCAAAAGTTACGAAAGAAAAGTTGTGAACTATTTAGTTGCCACCATTTTCGGCAATCTAACCTGGACCCTTTAACTTCTTCTTCATAATTTGTTGCATCTTTTGTAATGTTCAACAGCAATGTATTGTGGTGCTCACATCCCCACGGAATAACCCCGAAAATATTGAAGCAATTTGCGAGTTTGGTATACAAACCACTCACTTATCTGTTCGAGCAAACACTGGCAAGTGGAGTGATTCCTACAGATTGGAAACGCGGAATAATTTCTCCAATTTACAAAGGTGGAAATCGCTCCGATGTTTCCAACTACCGACCCGTTACTCTGTTACCAGTGATTTCAAAATTACTTGAGCGACTCATTGTTGACCATCTAATGAAACACTTCGAGAATAATCAGTTGCTTTCAAGGAATCAGCATGGATTCAGACGAAATTATTCCTGTTTGTCTAATTTACTGGTTACGCTAGATGATGGGACAAAATCGGTGGATAAAGAACAAGCAATACACGCGTGTTACTTGGATATTTCAAAAGCATTCGATCGTGTTGACCATTCCCTACTACTGCAGAAGCTTGAAAGGCTTGGTATCACTGGAAAGTTGCTGAATTGGCTAAATGACTACCTAACAAATCGCACTAACCAGGTACGTGTTGATGGTGCATTATCCAAACCAATTGCAGCAAATAGCGGAGTTCCCCAAGGCTCAGTCCTTGGTCCGATCCTCTTTCTGGTTTATGTCAATGAAATACCGGAAATTGTTCGATGTAACATTTCGTTATTTGCGGACGACATAAAGATTTGGCGCAGCATTCGTAGTCCGGAAGACTGTTTGCTATTACAAAAGGATCTTGATACGCTTCACAGCTGGTCGTTGGAGAACAAACTGCCGTTTAACTTCAACAAATGCAGGATCATGAATGTGGGAAATCGAGTAGAGTTCACATATCACATAGGTTCGCATGTCCTTGAAAATTGCAGTGAAGAAAAAGATTTGGGTTTCTGGATATGCTCCAGTTTAAAAAATTCACTTCAAACTAACAGTGCCTTCAAAAAAGCAACACGTGTTCTAAATCTACTCAAACGTGTATTTGGGAAATTTTCGCCCAAGATATTCCCAAGGATCATGAATACATACTTGAGACCAGTCATGGAATACGGTGTGCAGTCATGGTCTCCGTGGCTCAAAAGGGATGTGGAACTTATGCAGCGAATCTATCACCGCTCAACGAAACTAGTTATCAGCATCCGAAACAAACCATATAAAGACAGGATAGCTCAACTGAATCTGTTCGATTTTCCCTATCGACGAATCAGAGGAGACCTTATCTTACTTTACAAAACTTTTCATACCCCGAACCATCCCTTACAGGATTTATTCACGCGAAAGGATACGAGGAATTATCGGACCCATGAATATGTGCTGGTCGTACCCCATTCCCGCCTGAACTGTAGAAGGTATTTTTACTCTGTCCGTGTCTGTTTTACTTGGAACAGTTTACCTTCAACCGTTGCTCACGCCACTAGCTTGCATGACTTTAAAACGAAATTAGACGAATTTTTATTGCATTATTCGTTTCCAGAACACTTATATACTGTTTAATCTATGTTCTTATATTGTTTATACACTTAAATTTCAATTTTTACCATCCTATGGTTGTTGTTAAGCTTGTTGCTTTTTAGACCATTAAAAACCTTGAATTACCTTGAATCACTTACACACCACTACCGGTTTCAGGCTGTTTGCCGTCGTCAGGTGGAGACAGTGAGATCAGGTTCAGTGAGACTTGAAACAGTTGAAAAGCGGTAAACAAAGTTAAACTTGCATGCCACTGTTATATAGGGTTCTTACAAAGAACCACGATGTTCAACAGCAATGTTCCCACAATTTTACAGAAGATTTTGTGCTCTTAAAGTTTTTTTATCGATATAATTAAATGTGTGGAATCCACATCTTACGGAAGCATTTTCAAACATGAATGAACTCATGAAGAATAATTATCAACCAAAATTTATCGAAATGTCTAAGACTCAATCGGGACATATGATTTTACCTTCCAAGACACGACGTTTTGGAGGCTTATTCATTTTGTTTGCTACAAGATAACTTCGTCAAGAGACGCTTGTTATTGCGGACAAAATTATCTTGTTATCAATCATTAGTCCAGGCCGGAATTTCAAATATAATTAAATAAAGATTTTAATGTTTCTTGATCATGTATAACACATTGATGAAGGTATATTTTTATTTAATTGAACACTTCGTTATAACTAACAGTTCGAGAATTAATTGCTTTTTTGAATAGGTGAATAAAGTTTATTTGCAAATTGCCATAAATTCTTTCCAAAACGCCTGGATATAATTTTCCAATTTGCTACCAATTTTCCGGAAATATCTTTAAAATATACCTACAATACGCTTATACATTGCATCACCGATTTCGTTTTGGAGCAGATCGATTGTTTTGCAAAAAATCAATGTTTTCAAATTTAAGCCAAATATATCAGACTTGCACGCGGGGCCAACGTGATTACTGCGCGCACTCACGTGATGCCTGTAATCGAGTTTTCCGGATATGTTTTCAATCTCAGCGAGCAGCGCCAAATCTTTTTTATCGCGAAGTTCCCGATGATGTACTAACCGTTCAGTGTCATTTTCTAAACCTGAACACGAGAAATCAGGAAAAATCAATATGTGAAAAAGCGTGACAATAATTTTTTTGAAATTTACGCGAATGTCCGTTCGTGATTGTGTGCGGTGACGATCGATAAAATCTACGAAACGGGTCAATTAGATTGTTGACTTTGACCAAATCGATTGGTTCAAAATTTCACTATTCAGCAAATTGGATTGCGGGTGATGAGCCCAGCCTTCGAGGTCACTGCTTCAACGCAACATTGAGAAGCGCTTCTATTTTCCACAGATAGAACTGCACTATGATTAGATCCACTGGTAACAAGCAGTAGCTGAGAAGTCTCACTAATGCATTTCTATTCACCCGGAAATTGCGTAAAAACTGCCGTGCTCTTCCTACTACCATTTACATCATGGACGCGAAATCAATTGTGATTTAAATAAACCAAAATAAGACAAAAAATTAACAGTGGTAATAGAATAGCTTGCGTCACACTTTGGCGGTGTTCAAATGCATTGCAAACTATAAATTAGCATGACTCGAGGCTACACCGCTGTTTAAAACTTGCACCGTTACACCAGAAGTTCTCTATTCAATGAATCTGCTTGAAACGGTTTTTACAACACACTCAGGTGTAAAATGGACATCAAAATTTGACGGGAAAATAAACGCAACAACATCGAGTTCAGATACAATTTTGTCAGCATTTGGAACCAAGTCCTGGCTCCTTGACCGTGCGAGTGGTTATTACAAGCCCAACGGAAGTGCTTTTGCTGGCAGGAGAAGGGGTCGGAGACGAATGACTGGAGTCATAAAATCAGTTTGCTGTACCTCGTCAGCTTATTATGACCGTCCATCCAGTGGAAGGAAAACCATGCTTTCTAACACCAGCTGCCTTGAGAATAATGCTTAATGTGAAAACCCCGTGGAAAAATCTGAAGAAAAGTCCTTTAAGCGGTTAGTTGGAGCACAGTGTTCTCTTCCTGTTAACTTCCTGCTTTCTAGTTGGTAATATCAGGATGTGCGAAGGTTAGATAGCTGTTCTCGAGCAAACGCCAAGCTTGATAATCCAACCTTGCTGTCAGCTGTATAAAAAGAAGCATTAAAAGTACCACAACATTGAGTAAATTATCAAGCTTATCGCCACTTGAAACCTGAGGCCATCTTCAGCCTGATAATTAATTACAAAATATGTTTCAGCAACTTGATGAGCAAGCGCAGACTAAATGAGAATTATTTTTGCCCGGAAACACGACAACAAGCCTTATTCTAAATTTTATAGCTGAAGCTCAATGAAAAAGAATGCGCAAAATATTGATTTTTGTTGTCCATTAATTTAATAATAGCAACAATTTCTACGAAATTGTGTCACCATCACGTAGGGATGATAATAACATTTTTCTCTATGGAATTCAAACCATAAGACCGACCTGTTTTCCATGTTCATTAAATTAAATTTCACGAAGCCGTTACGAGTCGAGATACACAACCGCAGTTTCCGAACTTGCGGACATGACGCCAAGTTTTCTGAATGCATAAACATTCGCTTTGACCCCACGTCTACAGTGCAATACACATCTTTGCAAGTTGAGACCGATTCTCTTTGTAACACTAAGTTACCACACTGGCCTTAGACGACTGAGTCTGACGTCTATTTCACAGAGGAGAGTGAAAGAAGACTCAATCCTTGCATATAAGTTGTACCTTTGAGTAACGACTGGTAAGACTTGTCTTGTGTACCATCGAGCGCAAACGCATTCGAACTGACTTAATCTTGACATACTGAATAATCCTCACAGCTTCCCACTGACTCAGACAACTGGTTAAAACTAGTTCCGATCTCCCGAAGCGCAGTCACAATCTAACCCTGCAAATACCAGATTCCCGATTAAACTGTCGCCGATAATTTTTCGCTACCTGTGTATGCTTTCTGTGGAACAATTTCTCCCCATAAATTTTGTTCTCATCTCCAAAAAAGAATTACGATCTTTATGTTGATTAATACTTCCTTGTCCCCAGTTTACTCAAAATCTTTAGTGCTCCCGTTTTACAAGCACTCAATTGATACAAATATATAGAAAAATATATTTCCGGTCCATCTCAAACTTGGAATTACTGTTACTCTTTCTTTGAACCCCATGAAAACACGATTTTTTTCAATTTTTTAACGTATACCCTATGATATTGCAGAACTATTGATTTTTCTCCGTAAATTTTGAATCGTATTACTGTTTCTCCCCTCTTGAATAAATTATTCCAAATTCCGTGGTCACTGTTGCATGTTGGAACTACCACACTCCAAACGGAACGACCGCTGGAATTTTTATTCGGCGCGTGTGTTTGGTTTGGAACAGCACTTACAGATATAACAAATTTCGAAGATGGGATAAATAATCACTCCACTGATCGTGTGTTTCTTGGTGCAAAAAATGACTGGTGGTTAAATGAATATTTGACAGGACTTATTTTTAACAGGATAGTTCAGCTGAACTGTTGAATATTAATCATCGACCGTAAACTGTTGTGCCTGCATATGGACAACTGTCAATCATATGATGTCCTGGGCTATTTGCTCTGATTTGATTGGACAATCGACATATCGATTTTCCCGTTTAAAATGACATGGTGCCTATAAGAATTCATGCGGTTGGTCTTTAGCAAGCGGGATTGTGAATACAAGTTAAACGAAAAATCAAAACAGGTTGGTAGTACCAATCTTACCCAACAGTGACATACAAGCGCCACTTGTTTACCATTACTCCACTGCTTCAAGCGCATACAGATCCTGATCCTACTGTCCCTACCTGATGAGTGCAAACAGCACGAAATCGGTCGTGGGGTGTATGTGAGGGAATCGCATGCGAATGAGCATTTTTGATCAAACATTTTTGTCTTTAAAACTCACCTGGTTCAAGATCAATAGCTTCTATCGCTAATCGATGAAAGATTTTGTATTTGATATTCTCGATGGAGTCAACGCCTTTGGGAGATTGTCTGAGTGTAAAAGAG
Source organism: Atriophallophorus winterbourni (assembly GCA_013407085.1). Taxonomy (NCBI): domain Eukaryota; kingdom Metazoa; phylum Platyhelminthes; class Trematoda; order Plagiorchiida; family Microphallidae; genus Atriophallophorus; species Atriophallophorus winterbourni. The sequence goes on from JACCGJ010023080.1 coordinate 12,929, forward strand.
AAAAATTGGGCAGAAATTGATATTTTAGAATCTAAAATAATCATGTTTCGTGTGAAGCGAATCACTCTTAACATGCACTCAATGACTAAATTTTGTGCTCATATCACACGTACATACACTCCACAACCGGTTTCCGACAGTTTGCCGTTGTCAGGTGGAAGCAGTAGGATTAGTTTCAGCGAACCTTGCAATAATGGAATAGTGGTAAGCAATGCTATACCCGATGTATACAAGAAGTTGTGCAATATCACACATGCTACAAGGAAACAATGTTGCCCAACAGATCGATCGACACTATTTCTTAGTTGAGCTAAAACTGATTGGATGAATCTATGCTGAGTGTTGTGCTTTAGATCCGTTACCGTTTTAAAAAACATCTCACCAGAGAAATGAGTATACGGATACTCTCTCGTCTTTAAACAGTTAGGGGTTGAACTAACAACGAAATCTATTTATACAAATAGCAGCAGTGACTGCAGTTCCCAGTCAATTAACCCTTAAACGAGATGCTCGATCACGTGTTTGGTTCGTGATTGGTCCGGGAAAGTCATGTGATTCAACTGTTTAAATACCCAGCCGTGAATAACCTTGAAAATTTATCTGTCAAACTAGCATTAACAATTTTACGTTAACCCATTCAGAAAATTCACTTCTTGCAGTCGAGCATAGACCGAGTACACAGATATTGATTGAGTAGTTCCCTTTTGAACTTTTCGTTAATTCCACGGATTTTTTTGTTTCTTTTAATATGGCTACCGTAACGACGCTTCGTTTTCTAGTCCGTCTGTAATTAACCGTTTTATTACCCTGGCCATTTGCCAAGTGTTAATGCCAATAAAAATCCAAATAGAATTTATTGATTATTTAAGAATCGATCTCTTCTGCGGCTCGGTTATAGACGAGATTTGATGCGCGATACCAAGAATAGCACCACATGTGAAAAAACCGAAAACCGCGCTGCCCATCTTGATCTTTCTGAGTTTCATAGATTTTACAACTGTCTCATAAATTCTGCCCGCTTATTTTCAGTTTTTTCTCAAACCCAGCGTAACACCTGGTTCGTCGTCTACCATTTGTTCAAGAATGTTGGGCAATTTTTCATGCCGCGTTGTTGGAAATTGTCGCATTGAAATGAGAAAATCACTCGACAGGAAGGCCAGGAATGCAGTTGAAATTATTTAGCAATTGGATAGACTGTACAAAGGGACATTATACAAAGTTAGATGTTAGGGTTGTTAGGATTGTTAATCTCAACTCGGACGGTTTAGTGATACTAAAGCTACGGAGCATGAAACCATCCTGCGCTTGTGATGTACATCCAAGTTCGATACCCACCGAAAGAGGCCAATAAAACAGGGATCATCAGATAACGCGTGATTTGATATGCATTAATTAAGCTTAGACGTGATAAGCTCAAAAAATTCCCATTGTATGACTTCTTCGAGTAAGGTGGCTCAGAAGAAAGAAATTCTACCTGAGAAAAGACTACGGAGTATATCTAATCGAGAATGCGGGATGTTCGCGTAAGATCCCCAGACATTGAGGATGAATACTTTTAGAGTTAGAGACTGTTACTCTCAAATCGGAATTTTTAGCCATTCTTAAAACTGATGTACATCCACGATCGACATCGACCAAGAGGTCAACAAAACAGGGATCGTCACAGCGCGTGATTTGATATGCAATGCGATGTGATAACCACAACCAACTCCCATTGTATGACTTCCTCGAGTAAGACGTTCCAAGAGAAAGAGATTCTACCTGCGAAAAGACTATGGAGAATATCCAATCGAAAAAATCCCCGGACATTGAGGATGAATAATTCTATAGTTCAACATAAGGTCACCACGTATACGCCGTTGCGTAAAATCTTGTAGTTTTAGTTTGGACATTCGCTCATAGAAAGGCGCGTTCTTGTAACATAAAACCATCTTGGTTGCACGATAACAACTCCTGTCAAGGTGTCCAATATCCATCTGGAGCAATGATCATAATGCTTGACTTTAATGTTCCATAAAATGACGCACATAGATAATAAGTATTCCGAGTAAGTATTAGAAATATTTCACGGTGGCCATTACCAGCTCAAGGTCGTTTCACTCGGGAATTTTGGTGTCAAACCATATGGAGGCATCTTAACGTCAATCACTCAAGGAGTCTGAGCTGAGACGGTTGAAATAACAAAAGCCGGAAAGAATCCGGATAACAAAATGAATGGCGCTGATATCTTCCCAATCTGGCGTCCGGTTCTGCAGCGGATAAACATTAACTTACATGACCCCTGGTGTATACGTGGACCACGCAAGCATACTCATCGGTCAACACAAACAAAAAATCAAGGAATTACACAACATGCAAGGAGTGTGTCAATTGCCAGTCTATCGTAACAAGCTTAGCGCCCACCATGACCTCTGCAGTTCTTATCCATGTTGTGATTGGTCGGGTGAATGCAAGTTAAACTGATCTCTGTTCGCACTGACACCCTCGGTCTGACGAAGCTTCTGTGTCATGAGCTTAACCTCACCAATAAACTGTTCTAACTGATTCATTACAAGTTTTCTTTAACATCGATACAAGTTATTATACCGTCCAAACCACCTTCCACACAATATTGAAATGTTCAACTTGATAGCCATTATGTTAAACTATATAATTTATATAGTGACTTGAACATCCACAGAAATTAAAATACAGTGGGTATGAGGCTACCAAGGGAAAGGTGGCGCAACAACTCCTGGTTATCATTTATGTGATCCAAAACCCTACAAATACGAATATTTCATCTCAATTTTAGTTTGTATCTGCTAATTGTATTAAACGCGTCGTCGGTGAGGAAAGTCGAGTCTGGAAATCGGCAAGTTTCCTCACAGCCGTAAGTTGCATGTAGACTGATTATCCAAGCCTGGATATATATGACTGGAGTGTGATTGAATGGGATACTGAGAATGAGAAGATAGCGTGTTCCTAATGACAAATCAATTTTACGTTGTATCACTTATACTCGTATGAGTTTAATGCCGAGGAAGGCTTTTCCTTACACAAAGCTCCGCTATTTACAAATCCCATCGTGAACGTGATTAAATAGGACTGATTGCGCCATTCTCATAAAAAAAATGCTTTTCAATGTTTAATTTTATTGAGAAATTTTATTCTTTTCAATCACGCATGGTTAGAGAAAACAGCGTGAAACAGCTCGTCTATTGAGCAGCTAAAGCGGGCGGGCGCTTATTTATTCAGCATGGATGAATAATTTAATTATTTTTTTATTTTCAGTTAATTTTAAGTATTAATCTCGATTCCTCTATTAAACCGTCCGTTATCCAACTTCATTTAAGCTACACCTCTTGTCGTTCAAACGTATGACCTTCGCCTAGTTTGAAATTTATCATCCCACGTGATTTATTGATTACTCTCAGCTGTTCTGCACTATTTTAAATCGTGTTATTGGATCCATTGTGATAGATATTGTGGAAACTCACAGCTTGAGGAAAAGCGGTTTTTTCATCAATTGGCTTCCTCGTCTCTTGGCAACGGTGAAAACAATTTGATCAGTGAACATGAATATGCAAACGGGATCTTTTCGGTCCTGTGCAAAACATTTGGAAAATTTTGATGCAGATTAGTAAAGCATGCACACATTTAGAAAGCGAAATTCAAAGGTTATGGCAAAGACAACGCTTCAAAACGTGGCTTCAAATTTATCGACTAGGGGCAAGAGCTTTTCAACTTGTCTTGTCGATGTATAGAGCTTTCATATCTGATGTACAAATGTCTTGGTACTCTAATTGCGACATAGCCATAAGTCGAACTACTGGTTTCGAAGCACAGATGATTTTAGAATACGACCGATTTCCGTCCTGTATATATCACCCACAGAGCTAGCCGACACGGTTATAGTAGGGTGAGCATACTCTGTAGACCAGCTTTTGAAAGCACTTCAGCGTTAGTCACTCTGTCCATCCACGATATGTTCAAGATACGACGGATGCTTCGCAGATGGAAAGTATTCAACTTCCGTCCGTGTATTACGTGGGTGGTCCAGGTTTCGTTGCCGTACAGTAAAGCATTTAGTACGGACGCGCTGAATACGATCATCTTTGTCTGTACAGTCAACTTGCGGTTACTCCTAACACGAGAGTTCCATCGGGACAAAATGACAGCTGCTCTGCCAATCCGTTCATTAATATCTGTGTCTAGCGAGAGATTAACCGCAATGGTTGAACCAAGATAGGTGAAATGATGTACTGGTTCAAGCTGACAGGTTCCAACAGTGAGGATGGGAGGCAATACAGTACCTTGACCAAGGACTTTGGTCCTCATGGTTACAAAAGGACATGACCTTGCTGCAAGCCGTATACTACCGCGCTACAAAACTGGTGACCGGAATATATAACATAGAGAGGATTGTAATTCTGAACCTATTTGTCTTTTCGTACCACCGTGTTTGGGGTGATTTGATCCTGCATTCTGCATACAGTGGATTACCCACTTAAACACCTGTTTTATCGGCAAGAAGCACGTGGTAGCAGATTTCATGGCTGCAAGTTAATTATTCCACACTCTAGATCTAATTGTCGAAGGTTTTTCTTTGCTGTCCGAGTTTGTTTTATATGGAAATCTCTGCCCGGACACATCATTTGCGCATCCAGCCTGAACATGTTCACGGCTGAACTCGACAAGTATATGTTGACCAAATCCAACCTCGCACCTGAATACACTAGCTGACTTTCCATAATGATAAAACATTTGTGTTGTTTTTATGCATTCCCTATATTTTTATCTGTGGTTACTGTAAAGCATTTGCTTTTTGGACCATTAAAACTTTGAATTACTTTGAATTACTTTGAATATTATTTCTATATTCTCCATAAGGTACCAGCTCTCCACACTCACACAAGTCTGGTTTGCTGGAATGATATCAAACAAAATGAATCAGTTGCAGAATTCGCTTCTCTTAGACCGCAACGAAACACCGGGGGTAAAATCGTGCGAGACATCATCGGAATGCTTACCTCCATCGAGACAATATCGTGGCGTATGTAGGCCCGGTTAGGCGTGAGGGTCTGTAAAACAAAATGTGTGAATCATAACTTTGAATCGATATACGAATATCCTATGGTGTTGTAAGGCTGCAATCTTTTTATACGATACATTCTTGAATCTTGAATGTTGAATGTTGAACAAAGTTGAAAGCCGCTGTCAAATAGAGTTTGTATAGCGTTCGAAGAGCTGTAGAACATGAAAATTCATGCGATTCTGATTTACATCAATGGTCGATATCGACCGAAGGAGGCCAACAACAACGAACCACGATGTCCAAATACAAAATCACAAAGCGATCCTTGGTCAAGCACTCAAGGCTCTTATAAACGACCAACATATTTTGGTGCTCACATCCTCATCTTTCGCACACCACTACCGGTTTCTTGCTGTTTGCTGTCATCAGGCTGAGGCAGTAAGATTAGGTTCAGTGAGCCTTGAAATAGTGGTGGATTATTAAACAAAGATGTACTTGAATGCCACTTTGTGTTTCTGTATTTGAACACCGTAGTTCATTGTACGAATCTCACTTAAAAATAGCATTCATGTATACCTTTGTTTAATATTACGTTTCATTTTAGCAAGTGTTACATTTCACGCAGTGAAAAACTATACATCAGTTCATGGACAGCATTAGAGAGGGTAACTTGTTTTGTGATTCATATTTACAATCCCGATGTCGGGTTAGTTCAATTGTGCTGCCGTTTAATGCATAAATTGAAAACTTGTAAGCTTCTTAACCTGCTATTACTGCACAGCATATTCAGTTAATTTATGTATAAATTCCTATAACTAAGAACGAAACGCGCCTCAGTCTTGAAAGCTTGATTTACTTGACTTAATCCCTTGAGTTCCTGGAGGAACATAGGGCCTCAAAGTTCCTCTGGGTTCAGTAGCGGTTTGAGGTTTTTACAGAGTGGGGTTGCTGACCCCGCGTCTAACCCTCCTATTTTGCAGACGGGCTTGGGACCATCTTCGGCGGAGTATTGTGATTGTTTATTCCGCAGGAAGCGGATGTTTGGAGTCAGGGTTTCCATCCCCTAGATGGACTGCCCTCCCAGGCTGACGAGCTCCATCTACCCGAAGCGAACTGGTTTTGAGGCGCTAGTCACCTGCCTTCGTCCCTTCTCCTGTCAGTAGAAGCAGTTCCGCCACGAGCAGGCCAGGAGTTGGGCTTCGGTTGTCAGAGGCTATTTAAGACGCACGCCGTATGGGAGCAATTTTTAGGTAGCGGGAGCTTATCCCCACCACCACCCCCGGCTGTGACAACCGATCCCTTTGCAGAACCACACAGGCTCAAATTAATGAAATTCATTGAACATGATGCACTCACGGCTGGTGCGAGCAATCGCTCCAGTAGTTTGACGCCATCCATGAGGCCTTCATCCTGTCCATCTGCGCGGACCGCATTCACGCGTACAGCCAGACGGTGAATTGCACTTTTGGCTTCCAGCAAAAGAGCATGATCTGAGTAGTCGACTGGTGTGTGTTCAATTAGACGCTGAAAGTAGCGTGGGAAAATTTGTGGCATCAGATATCAATCGAAACAGTTTGACGGAGACACGATGCTCAACATGAAGCCAGTATGGTTAAGCCGTTTGAAAAATGCTTACAGTGATCGAAAGTTTTATCTCTGTATAACGTCTCATGGTTAGCAGAGTTTGATCCTCATGGAATCATTTGGTTAACATACACAGCGGGAAATTGGTTGATGGTTAAAAAAGTGAATGGATCTTTCCCCTTTTGTCGTGTATCTCATCGTGTCCAAACATTTCATTGAGTTTGGTCGGGATGCGTTCAGATACGCAAATTTCAATGCATAACGTTGAGAACACTAGTGAAAGCTCAAGAGCCTTCCAGTCGCCACAACCCTCTGGCACAACGAAAGAGCAGTTACCATAAACGACAGACGACAACCACCAAATACACCAAAATCCGTGTTATTGAAGAATCGTTCGGTTGATAACTTACCGTCACACAACGAGCGCTATACTAATTCAGTCCAACGAGCGTACCATGAATGGAACTCAACAGGAACCGCTAGACATGAAAACACGGGAGTATTCAGTTAGTAGTGACGACTGGCGTGGGCTAGGGGTAATTTCTGCTTTGTGGTCAAGAAATTCACTCTACAACAACAGTTAAGCGTGTGATTGTTTTCCCACGGCTGACAAGCCTCTGGTGTTTGGGGGTTGTGGGAGTCGGGGATTGAACGAGAGAGAGATAATCAGCAACCTGATCAGCGTTTTCGCCGAATATCCGTGATGACCTTGATCCACGTGACCGATCGATAGCTTGTCTCGCTACAACGTGATGAATGATTTGAGATAATTTTCGAGGATTTGCTGCCGTATTGTCAAGACCAGGCGCAAATCAGCGGTGAGAAGCCACCGGCAGTACGAACATTTACATAAATGTGTGGAACCGAGTGTTGAACGACCGTTGTTAGTACACGTTTATTATCTGGCTTCCCAAGATCGGGAGTCCTGGTCAGAACAGGGAACACGAATACGAAACATTCCCTTTGCCACTCGTATGTGACCTTATCACTAAATCGCCTATATAGAGGGGTCTAGAGTCACGTTGCCAAGACTAGAATCAGTTGGCTAATTTGCATAACATCCCGTGAATTCACGTTAGCCCGATACATATGAACATGATAAAGGTCAATCAGCTTCCCTACGTGCAAGCGCATGAATAACATGAGTAAGGCTCACTGAACCGGCAAACAGCCAAAAACCGGTAGTGGTGTGTAAGGGATGGGGATGTGAGCAACACAATACATCGGTTGAGTAAGGCTGATTTTTCTAAAAATTAATTGTCAACCACAAGGTGAACTTTGACGTTTGAACCAGGGTTGGGCTTCTCAGTATGGAGATCGTTGCCTAACGAAGATTATTGACCAGAAGCCTTCCCGCGTTCGCAAGTTTGAGCGCCACGGCATTTAGCCGTTCACTGTATTATCTGATACTGCACCGTAACGCATCTACGTTGCCCGCGATGTTGTGTTTGATACAGATGTAGTTAAGCTCAATTGACTAACACAATCACGTGCTCTAACGGCGTGCACATTGGAGTTCATATACTATAAACGTTCCGAGCAATGCCAGTCACCGTTTCATCATCATCTCAACTGTTACAAGATGAAAACGCTGCAGATGAGTTTCCACGCCCCCGCGATATCTAGATATAACTTATGGTCCACGTCCAAATCTATTCCACTAAAGCAGAATCGGCAATTAAGGACGGGTGTTCTTTCACCTGTTGAGGGTGTTTCTGATATCGTTCTGTGGTCTTCATTCTAGCGCAAACAAGGTCAACTACGAAGATCACCAGTTCACATGACCTTGAATTCGGGTGCGCGCCAAAATAAATAGCAGATCAAATGGAAAAGTGACTTCTATTTGAAAACATATCGATCCCGAACCTATTATCGATCGATCAATGACGAGCAAACCAATTGTGTATGGATAAGTAATTTGGAACTAAAACATCTAAAATGAGGGTGATTATTGGATTACATTCTAAATTAGTGGTATAGTAGTGTGGATAGTAGTGATGAACATTTTGCGGTCACGTGTGCTAGTTGATTTCATCAAACTTTAACGTCCACGTCAATCAGTTAAACATGCAGCTGTCAGTCGAAGGTTAGGTACCCCATGGAGAATGGCACGGTCACGTGTCGAAAGAATCGAAAAATATTTTCTAGCCCCGTTTGAAAATGTCAAGACAGTCAATAAAGATCCGCGATACGGTTTCGGACAGATGACGGAAAAAACAATTTGTACACATAGAACGAATAATATCAATTTTAGGTTGAAAAGGTGGATAGATTGATGTATAGATAGATAGATAGATAGATAGATAGATAGATAGATAGATAGATAGATAGATAGATAGATAGATAGATAGATAGATAGATAGATAGATAGATAGATAGATTGATAGATAGATGGATAGATGGATAGATAGATAGATAGATTAGATAGATAGATAGATAGATAGATAGATAGATAGATAGATAGATAGATAGATAGATAGATAGATAGATAGATAGATAGATAGATAGATAGATAGATAGATAGATAGATAGATAGATAGATAGATAGATAGATAGATAGATATGCTGAATCAAATGTATTTATTTGAGAACCTACTGGTGAGAGGAAACTTCAACCTCGTTTCCGATTGTTCAGCGAACAATATCTAAGAAGCGTGACATTTGTAACTGCGTTAACGACTGTGCCAAGCTTCTAACTCGGAAGAACGCCACACTTACCGAAACCAGGAGCTCATAGCGCGGGATTCGTTGCACCGGTTGTACTAGCAAAGCCTTCAACGGCAGCTTCGATCGTAAGGTTCGCAAGCGTTGCTGGACAAATGGATAGAATAGATGACTGTGACCATTGGTAAACAAATTTTTAAAAAAACGAACACTTTTTCAAATGGACCTTGTATGAATAACTGGGATAAATGTTGTGAGGAATCACAAACCTAGTTCCAAATAAAGTGCCGCACATTTAAAGAGTCCATTGAGGCGTATTTAAAGAGTTTTTCTTGCGAATATTGCCGTAAATGCTAACGTGTATCTAGTCAGTGGACTCTTTTGATTGAAAATTCAACCTTCAACTGCAATCTTGTTTCCAGCAGTTGTACAAATGAGATATGTTGATCAAGGTTATACTTGAATGCCGCTGTTGCATAGGGTTCGTACGATGAACCACGATGTTCAAACACAGAATCACATAGTGATTCGTGGTCAAGCACTCGAGGCGCTTATGCATGACCAAAGTAATGTGTTGCTCACATCTCCCGCACTTACACAGATATGTTGATAATTTCAATTTGTCTAGACATTTCGTAGATGATAAATTCTAATGCAGAAACAGACTTTCGAAACAGACGCCGTATATCGATCGCCGTAGATGCACGACTGCGTGGGTTAGGGCAGCTAAGAATTCTAACTAGTAATCTTTCTAGAGTCGGTGGTTGTCGTCTTCCGGGTTGGGGGTCCCCACGATGGTTATGCTATATGAGCATCTGCGTCAAAACATCACACCAACATCCAAAAGGATCTGTGCTAGGTCCGCTTCTTTTCCTGTTGCACACAAAGGCTTTACTTAACTAAGAATATGCACATTGGTTCGGTTCGCGGGTGATATGAAAAATTGAACACGGATCAGTTCTGCTACATAATTCGACGAAATTTCAAAAGGGTTTTCAACACCGTGTCAGCTCATTGGCTGGGAACACTATTTTATTCAATACACGGAAAAGAATGATGCTTCTTTAGAAAACTGATCGTAAAATGAGAGCTCTCTGGAAAAAAGACCATGGAGCATGGATTAATAAAAAGCTGAAGAGCGCAGTTCATTGCGAGACTGTTTATAGACAATCCAAAAGATTTAGGGCATCATTAGTAGATTCTCGTTGGTCAGGTTACCAAGGCTAATGAAAGATTGCCTTCGATGAATCATGCGGTAGAGGTCTGGGCACCTTGGCTGCGGAAAAGTCTACCCTCTTCGATAAAATTTATCACAGAGCAAAAACGTCGGCGAGTAATTTCCGTACTGTTTCGACGTCGAAACCTATGTGTCTTTATCCAAAGGAGTATAGGCCTTGATATTATTCTTACATATATATTTGTGTCCACTCAAAAACTTGTTTGAGAGTGTGAGGAGAAAGTTCCCCACGTATATACCTTGTCACTCTACATTCCAAGTTCTTTCATTAAATTCCGGCGCCATTGTATACAAAGCAGGCAATCTTTTCATGGATTTCTTTACCTTAATATTCGATGGACTCTTTGTACATAACGACCTTCACATCGAAATGGGATTAAACTATACAAAAGATCGTCAATTGTAAGCCGTATATTTAATATAGACGTTATATGACATAAATGTTTAGTTTTCCATTCATTCTGTAATCTTGTAGGCTTTTAAATCATTCACTTTTTCAACGATAAATTGTTAAATCCCTTGAACGTTGAAATCACAAAATAGGCACCCTCCAGCTGTGATGGGTTATCAACCGCTAATTCGTGAACGCGCATATTGGATACAGACCGCAGTGCGAAATGGACAGCGTACGAAAACGTTTATAAAATTCCCACATCCCTACAGCCTGGTAACGTTACCAAGGATAATGAATGTCTACCTTTGCCCTACGATGGAGTATGCGGTAGAGGTTTGGGCTCCTTGGCTGCGAAAAGACATTGCTCTCTTCGATAAAATCTATCATAGAGCAACAAAGTTAGTGATGGGTCTTCGCAATGTATCATACACCGAAAGATTGCGACGTCTGGTTCAATGAGACTTTACCCAAAGAAGGATAAGACGTGATATTATTCTGACCTATAGAATTGTGTCTACCGAAGGACATCCACAAAAACACTTGCTTGATGTATGTGATGGAAAAGTGACACGCGGACATACCTTATCCCTTTACGTTCCAAGTTCCCGTATTGATTGTCGGCGCCAGTTTTCGCAGTACGTGCTATATTTATTCGGAATTCCCTACCCCAACTCTCCTTGCCTGGCGATTTTTAAAGCAAAATTGGACTTGCACTTGCAAACGAACATCATCCGTGAGCCTTACATTTGATATTCTCTATTGCTTTTATACGATTGTAATTTTCAGGTTTTTATTCATACCGTAATCCTGTAGTGTTGTGAAGTATTAAGTTTTTTAACCATAAATCCTTGAATCCTTGAATCCTTGAACCCATGCGCGTCGATGGAAAGCGAGATAACCGCTGATTTGTATTCAGCAATTGACAGTACAGTCTCCAGAAATTTACATACTCCTTCAGCTTGTCTTCCAAATGACGCGTTCAAGTCAATTTATTCTTCGCCGTTCGATATACCTAGATTTATTGTCCTCGTTTACATGTTACTTTTCACTTGACACGCTTGGATGCGTCGCGTCTTGGAAACAACCATACATGGCGACCTTTAAATCGAAATTGGACCTACGTAGAGTACATCATTCATGCGTCGTACATATGATGCACTATTTGCTTACATTTCCATAGATTACATTTATAAATAAACTCTGTGTTGTTGAAAAGTGTTATGATTTTTAACTGTAAATTCACGAATTCTTAAACAACAGAAATAAAACGAGTAGCCGAACATCAATATTGAAACTACTCATCTACGGAGTACAGGGTAAACTCCATGCATGGATTAAAGAATGGTTGATATCCCGTGAAATGTAGATAAGAGTCAAAAATGAACTATCCGAGTCGATTAAAGTTGCCCGTGGTGTCCCACAAGGATCAGTCCTCGGGCCGCTTTTATTTTCAATATATATAAACAACTTGCCTACTGTATTGCAGTCGTCGGTGCTTATTTTCGCTTTTGACGCAAAGCTTTGGCGCAAGATAAACTCCACAGACGACACGCAGAACCTGCAACGGAATCTCGATATGATTTACACTTGGTCCATAGACAACGAAATGCCCCTGAATGCTTCGAAATGCAGCCTATTGTCTCTCAACAGCAAGTCGAGCATATAATATTATCTAGGTCGCACTGTTATTAAACCTGCCTCCTCCGAGAAAGATTTAGGCATGATTATCAAGTCTGACTTAGGAAACTCAATGCAATGTCGACTCGCTGCCAGCAAAGCTGAAAGCAACTTGGGTCTCCTCAGAAGAGTCCTAGGTTCGTTTGACCCCAATATTGTCTGAAAATTGATTTCAACCTACATCCGTCCTCATATCGATTATGCTATACCGGCATGGGATCCTTGGTTGAAAAAAGATACACAGCTATTGGAAACTCCACAGCGCAAAGCTACAAAACTTGTCCTGGGACTTTCTAATTATTCATACGAAATGAGACTTAAAATATTGAATTTGCATTCCGCTCACTACAGACGGAAACGAGGAGCACTAATATTCATTTGGACAGTGCTTAATCAAACGAATCACCCTTGCGGTCGTTTGTTTCATCTTTCCCTAACACACATCTGTGAGGTCACCATCGAAACTTTATTGACAGCATAACAGGTTGAACTGCCACAAATATGCATTTTCCGTTCGCAATGTGCAATTGTGGAACATTGTACCTACTAACGTGGTAAAATCTGTAACCATTGACGTTTTCAAGAAATCAATAGATGCCCACATGGACAAGTATGTTTTTCACGTTTGACAATAATCTCTAACAATATTTTGATATTTTTTACTATCCGACCCGATGTACATTTTTGTGGGTCTTGTAAAGCATAGCTTTTTACCCGCATATAATCTATGAATAAATCGTCAATCAATGAACAGTTGCAATGTGGCCATAACTCTGAAGCGAATATGAGTTGTACTAATGCGTGAGTGACCTACCTCGCAAAACCTTTGAAACGATGACTTTGTATTCCAAATCGCTTCGAGTATTTTCTCAGAGTTGGGGAAATTTTCCACGAAAGAACAATAGCATGCGGCTACTGCCTCACGAGAAAACTGCAAGGTAGAGTTCACGAGAAGAGAAGTTATAAAGTAAGTGAATAATGGAAACCAGAACCAATGAAAGCAGATTAAATGAACAAATTTTAAAGTGTACATATTCGTTACACATTCACTTCACTATGTGTTTATTACGATTTGTATTCATCGGATAAACAGAACAAACTTGACCTTAAAACAGTAATAAATTATAATTAAGGATCATTTAAAGTTACTTATATAGCGTTCGCATAAAGTACCACGCGGTCAAAATACGTAACCACAGAGAAATTCCAGATTAAGTGCTTGCAAAAATACTGATGCTTTGTGTTGCTTACATCCCATAACCGTATTCTGGCTAGTTGCCGTCATCAGGTGGAGAAAGTAAGATCAGATTCAAGGTTATACGTGTATGACAGGGTTGCATATGGTTCGTACCAAGACTGACGCTGTCGAAACACAGAATCACTTGGTGGTTCTCAATCAAGCTCTCGCCGCGCTTCTTGCAAGGGATAAATGCACCTGTGTTGCTCACGAACGCAGCACTTATTCAGCCACCACGGTGGCCATCATCACAAAAAGCGTGTCCATATGCCATGAGAAACTAGATGGTTGTTTGATAAATCTTGTTTACTTTAAACGCGCGGTTTACTCGGAGCGACATTGGTCCAATAGATGGGTAGATCAGAGACAGATCTTAGCTGCTTTTTTTTTTTAAAAAAAAAATAGATCACGCCGCTGGCGTGCAAAAATGACGCCGATCGACCAAGTACTACCTAACGCTGTGGCGCTGCGTGAGAGATTCGTCTCATTCCCGAAATCGAAACGGTAGTCATTCTAAAAGTCGTGGCTGGCGCCGCAAATTTCAAGGCTGTGATGTACTCCACGTTCGACATCTTCCGAAGGAGGACAAAAAACATGAAACTGCGTATATTTAGCATTTTCGATTTCGATATGTGTATTAGCGGAAATTGTTCGTGGATAAATGAGACGCATGAACCCATGTCCGACACGTGTTAATTTATGGACTATAAAGCTTCCACGTCCTATTTATCTTTTATCGATTTTAAAACCAAAACCATCACAGTGCTCTTAGCGCACATACTTGGTCTTGGAATTATCGTTTGGGAACTGAAAGCTTAACATGGATCTCTGCAGAAAAGTTCATTGTAGTATGGATTTGTGGAGATCTGCTGAACACAATTCACCCCCAGAATTATTTATAGACAGACCAGAAGATTGTTGATATATTTCGAAGAATATTTTGAGGATTCGTGTTAGTAGCATCAGCAAGGTTAGTGAACGTCAAGCTTTGTCCAAAGATGGAGTATGCATTACAAGTCTATGCATCTTGATTAAATTTATCACAGTAGAAAAGGTTTCTGTTGCATCTTCCTATTTTTTTCCTCACAGTGACATACTAGGATGTTTTCGTCTATGACTTCAAAAAGGCGGATACAGCTCGATA
>JACCGJ010023081.1:0-22069 GCA_013407085.1 Atriophallophorus winterbourni
CCCTAACAGAAATGATGGAACGATGGAACCAATGCATTTGCCGACTGATGTGTTGGCCGTACAAGCATACTGACGCTTAATGGACACTACATATAAATAAAACCACAAGCCGGGCAAAGTGCCGCACATTCATAGACTGCATGTAGGCTAAGATACTTTCAGCTTGCCCAGGCATAGGCATGTCAGTGAAACTCCAGGATGCTTCCGCGTGCAGCTAACTACCGCTGGCAAATCAATATATATCATGTCGTTAGCTGTAGAGCGCAGAAGTAGTGTACGATTGCACATTTACGTAGATGATTACCACAGGAACTCCGATCGTGGCCACACGTACCGAATATGGGCACAGCATAGGGTAAGGCACACACCAAGCTGCCCGGTGAGGTCTGTACAACCAGGGAGATGTTCCAATTCGATCTGAAACAAAAGCGAGTAAACAACGTGTGGATTATATGTAACCGATGTACGCTGGTGATAGATTAATCAATTAATTGAACTTCCGTTTGAAGGGTACAGCAAATGATTGAAAAGACGAGCCTATAATGTTAGTGTCTCCAATGGCTTTCGCCAAAGCTTCCAACCATCAGTGGCGCCCGATGGGAATAATAAATTTATCCGGTACTTTGATAGCTAAGGTCAGGATAGAATTCTACAGTGACTCGCGGACCGATACATATGCTATGCGAAATGGGATATATCGTGTTACGCCCGCAATTGAATACCTTTAGATCTTCAATGTGCAGTATTTGATAACAACAAAACGACTTATCAAAAGGCACATCATTACCTAACAGCCAATCGCTTGAAACAGTTAATCGGGTCACACATTTTAGCAGTTCTATCAATGATTCGAGGCGCAGTTCTAAGGATGCCGTGTTAGTTAGCGTACACGATTACATTTGGCGTCAGAAGCGACTGTCACCAAACAGAAAAAGGTGTTTGCAAAAAGAGAGATCGCAGTGTATAGCTGGTCCAAGTCATTGATGCTTTGGTAAAGAGGGCTTCGAGCATCTCTAATGAAGCAACGACCACTGATATTTTTTAATTTGACGAATGTTAGTAAGTATCCAAGGTTATACTTGAATGCCACTGTCGCATAGGGTTCGTGCATCGTAAAACAGACGGAAACCGGTAGTGGAGTGTAATTTCGGGGGATGTGAGCAGCACATCACGTGGGTCATCATAAGCGCCTTGAGTGCTTGACCACGAATCGCTATGTGACTCAGTATTTGAACATCGAGGTTCGTTGTACGAACCCTATGCAACAGTGGCATTCAAGTATAATCTTATTTACCATTTATCCACTGTTTCAAGGCTCACGCAACCTAAGCTTACTGTCTCCACCTGATGACGGCAAACAGCGAGAAACCGGTAGTGGAGTGTAATTTCGGGGAATGTGAGCAACACATAACTTTGTTAGTCCGTATCATTTCATCCGAAATAAGGTTACATAGTACAATTGATGAAGAAAAGCATGCAGAGCTAGTTTGGTGACGAGTTGCGGATGCAAGAACAACGACAAGCGAAGCTTTTGGTTTACAAATGGCCACATCCTGAACTGTACGAACCGACGCGTTGAACAGATTGCCAAAGGCCTCGATAACAGTCAACACATTTCGTCTTACTGTTTGGGGTCCACGCCATCGGGTATCGCGCCAGTTATACTATTTCTCTCGAAACGATTTTCAGCGGTAGTCTCGCTGCAAGCACCTTATTATTTAGTTCGAATGAAATCGCATATACATCGTTCATAACCGTAACCCTTTTCCCTTGGCGTCCTCGATGTAAGTGACGGGATCACGGATAACGTTATCCAAGAATACCATCACTACACGACAATTATCTTCGCTTCATACCATCCCGGCGTGCAAGATGACGAATGGTGGGTTTCGTGATACCCTGATGCTATCGCGAAGGACATTACGATGGCGTTTGGATCATCACTGTCCGAGATCTTTTCCTCCATTACCGCGATCTATCTAGATCTATATATATATATATGCAAACAGTTTCCTATTTAGTATGAAAAGTAGTAACACATTTACGGCAACGAGTTTTGAGCGAGTTCTTGGTTTGCAGGCAGTGAACAACAAGATCAAGTGAGACGCTCTGTGGGATGATTATAAAACTTGGTGCGGAACTAGTATTATTTTCCTCAAAAACTCGTTATTAACCTGTTTAATTTTGATTCTCGATTCTGATTGGTCTATTTGTCGGCCATATTGTATTTCGCCAGAAACAGTCTATAAATACACACGAGCCGCAGCCTAATGGCTTTTTGGTCAGAATGGCCTGCCTTTGTTCTTGCTACGCGTAGTGTTGGATTTAGTTAGTCAATTGTGACTAATAGCATAACGGTTTTGCAGTATTAAACATTTGGGTTCTACTCGGGTAATATATAACGAAAACCCCGCTGTTTATAATGGTTGTGATAAACACGAATGCGACTCAACCAGAAGTACGTCAACTTACCGCTTGATGCAAACCTTCTAGCAACAGGTCAATTAGCCTCCACAAAAATGAGACTGAACAAGACTTTCCAGCATTCAAGAGATTCACAGTGAGAAGAAATTTCCAACGGCATGTGGTGTCGTACAGAGAATCGAACTGAGATTTCCAAACAAGTTGCTGTGGGTTGGCATCACTGGGGTCGGAAGCGCTAGACGAGATCTTTCGAAGTTGCAGTAGGAGCAGCTGCAAACGTGAGATAAAGTCAAGGGAACAGGAGTAGAATAACATAAAATATGCAAGAATAGCCACTACAAATGTCACAAAGCTCTGCGCAATTTTATTGAAGTCGTTGAGCATGGGGGTTGAAACTAATCGCCATAAGTAAAATGAAATGTTTTTTAATCAATCACATGACATTTTCGACGAATATGCACAAGAAGCAACGCAAATTTTTTAACCATATAGAGAAGTGGTAGAAGTAATGCTATTACGAACCATGAAGTAGAAAATGACATTATTCGTTTACGCGAATTTTCGGTCGACCGAATATACACGGGTTTCCTTACAAATGATCAGTATTGTTGGCCATCACGCAGAGTGAACCATGTATATACATTGAAAGCATGTTCTATCAGTCACATAGATCCCAGCGATATGCAGTCAGTTACTGTCGATTGGATAAACCATTTGTTCTATCTCGCACTGACATTCCAATTGTCTGCATTGCTCAGTCACAGAAGCAAGGGCAATCGCAACTTTCTCTGAAAATATCAAAAAACGTCGAAAGATGAATAACCTCGGGTGGCACTGATGTGCAATCGTGCAGCATTTCTGTGCTGTACGGCTAACATCGTGCTAAATTGATTGGCCAACGGTAGTAAGCTGCATGCGAGTACACGCTGTAGTCTCACTACCATTTCTATTCCCCCCCTCATATCTGTCTAGGCCTGGGCAACCCGACAGTATCTTAGCCCACGTGCAGTCTCTGACTGTGCGGCACTTTGCCTGGATCAGGCTTATGCTTTCATACCATTTATACCAACCTCGGGTGAATCGAGACCGCCCAAATACTCAGGTCCAGACAGATAGATAAAAAAAGTAGCACCGTGTTCGAGCATGTGGCTCATTGATGGTGGCAATCAGAGCGTTGTTTGTGCAGCCTGAACAACCTGCGAACTCACAATGAGGAACGTTAAAACCGACCGGGTAAAGAGATTTCTCTGTTAAACATATGCAAGCGGAATTCATGTCCACATACCACGGAGCTGTAACCCAGATTTATCACGTGGTGAGCAGGCTGTCGATTCACTTCATATCGCTTAGTGGCCCAGTCAAGATTGAGCATCATGTCTTCATAGATCTACGAAGGGAGGAAATCTGGGAAGGTCTGTATGAAAACACAAGCCTGATGGAGGCAGTGCCGCACAGTCATAGGCGGCACATGGGCTAAGATACTGTCAGGTGGCCCAGGTCTAGAGAATGAAACTAGGAGTAGAAATGGTAGTGAGACTCCAGTATGTTACAGCATGTAGCTCACTACCGGTGGCTTATCAATTTCGCATGGTGGTGGCAGCAAGAATAAGAGATGGCCGAACACGTTCCAATGGGTGAGGTTGAGAAAGAGTGATAAAATACTAGAGTAAACGAGTAGAATAAATTCAGCTTCATGTGGGTTTAAAGATTGCGCGTGACCACAATTCGGATAGGATAACTTGGTGCGAAACAAAAAAAAACAAATAAATATGCAATTGAGTGAAATAAAGTATACAGGCGGAGAATTACCTGAAGCCACCTTGAATACAGGTCCTTATTGATCAACTGCTCGACTGTGGCAACAAGACCAGTATCTTGAGTGGCTTTTGGACCGTCTCTGAAAGCGGGGATACAAACGCAAGTCTATCATTTGACAGTAAGATTGGGACGAGCAAATATAATGAACGTAATCCATGATACATCACAATGTAATCCAGATAATCTTATCAAATTCTAATGAACACAATACCGTGTTTAGTAGAACGTATGTTGGCCTCCTTGGGACGATGACAACCTTGGATGTGTGTCGTAATCACTTTAAAGATTATAAAACGGTCCGTGTAAAAAGCGCAGTGCGGTATAAATGAAAACGTGCCGTTTTTCACGGCATGAATATGGAAAGTGCGGGATTTTTGTCAGGTCGAACGCAAATGATTGGTCTGCGCCAACTAAGTTTACAGCAAACGTTTTATGGAAGGCATATGTAGTCTGACGCATTCGATTCACATCAAGGAATCGTAGGAGTTTTGTGAACAGACCACCTGTAAACGAACTCAATAAAATAGGTTGCTTTTATAAAGCGGTTGAAAATTTGATTTTTCGGGAAAAAGTTTGGGATAACTTGAAGGACTTCATGATCAACACCGAGTAGTAAATCAAGCAGACAGCACGATAATAATTACGGATATTTGCACGCTAGTAAGGTATGAAATCACAAGCCTGATCCAGGCAAAGTGCAGCATAGTCATAGATTGTACGTGGGCTAAAATACTGTTAGGTTGTCCAGGCCTAGACAGATATGAGAAACAAAATAGAAATGGTAGTGAGTCTCCAACGTCTTTCAGCAAGCAGTTCACTACCAGCGGCCAATCAATTTAGCACGGTGTTAGACACCACACAGAAGTATGGCACGATTGCACATCAGCATGACAGCTTCCATGTGGCTTTCACTGTCACGCATCATAGCAAGCTTTTCTCACCATTTCACTTGACAACAGACAAGATTAATCAAACACTCCCAGATGTCTACAACAACACCGCCACTGAACACGATTTTGGGCCTTATAGCTAACCGTAAAAAGCCACTCTGAATTTTCATCACAACCCGGAAGACGGATCGCACTAACCGCAGCTAGCTTGACAGTCAAAGCCTTCATCTTGATTAAATCAAGTCAGAGTCTAGCTACCCTTACAACGACACCATCCTATCCTAGTTGTTCCTTCAGTAGAATGCACGTCGCACATCCACAGTAGAATAATCGAAAGATAAATCATCATTTGCAAATTCGGAATTTGTATTCATGTCTAAGTGTGAGTGTAAGTCAAGTCCCGCTATCGGTGCAATGCAGCATCGGTGACCGGATGTAATGTTTTGCGACACGTAAATAACAGCGTGATGGTTTATTGGTGATTGAAGTCAAAGGCAATAATTATTATGTGAAGTTCGAACTGTAAGACCCATGACCATTAGTTAGAACCTAAGCTGATGTGCAATCGTGCAGCATTTCTGTGCTGTGCGGCTAACATTGTGCTAAATGGATTGGCCAACGGTAGTGAGCTGCATGCTGAAACACGCTGTAGTCTCACTACCATTTCTATTTTGTTTCTCATATCTGTCTAGGCTTGGGCAACCTGGCAGTATCTTAGCCCACGTGCAGTCTGACTGTACGGCACTTTGCCTGGATCAGGCTTGTGCGTTCATACATACCTAAGCTAATGTTCAAAACAAACCCAGTTATGGGTGAAACATTGCCATTTAAAATCAGGCTGGAAAGAAAGGTTACCATTTTCGAGACGAGTTCGTTTATTATTATTGAAACGCTCAGGGTTGTTTGGCGTTGAGACGTGATAACACTGTCATCGAAGTGTATGTGACCGATCAGGGAACCATACTTGTAAAAAAGAAATGTTGTAATGAACAAATTAGATCGAAACATTGCCAACAAACTTCTCAAACCGGTTCACGATAAACTTTTTTGTTTCAAGTATACGAGTGAACTGCAAACCAAAATAAATCGTATATCTTAGCCCAAGGTTTCTCAACCAGGAGTGCTCGCATCCCCTGGGGGTGCGAGATGCTTTTCCTGTTTATTTGTCTTGTATTAAGTGTTGTCATTCTCGGTAGATTTTAAGCGTACTTTGTGTCCGTTCAGTGATCATCTTTCTTGCATCCTTGCATAAGGTTTGCGGGAGCAAATTAAACTATTTTATGGGTGCGGGGGACTTAAAAAAAGGTTGGGAACCACTGCCGTAGCGGATTGACTGCGATAAATTTATATACAGTTCCGCAAAACATGTTGCGCGTCATTTTGAAGAACCTTAAGCAAAATGACATATTGAATGGTCCCAACGACCAAAGTTCGTGATAGAAATATTAAAGACTCACTGTGGAGAGTTGAACAATGCCAACCCGATTGCACTGATAATGTGGCCACAAATTTCATTTTCGAGTATAGAAAGACCGTCCTGAAAAAGCAGTGGGTTCGGGGAGCACGATAGAAGGCAGTATAAAATTGGTCGGTTGTGATTAGCCGAGCATAAATCATTTGCTAACGAGGCGATTGTTGCCGGAAATCATAAACCGTCGTATAGACTTCGCGATTTTAATTGACATCATTATCAAAACATACCACAGAGTCGGAAAGACAAGGAAATTAGTTTGAGGATGATTGAAAGGAGTTACTGGTAAAAGATGTGGAGAGGCATAACGTAATCTCGATCGGATGTATGTATGTATGCACAGTCACGGACTGCACAAAACTTGATATCAACCTTAAACCCTTGCATCATTGGCGATGGCATCAAGGCGGTCAAGTGAAGACCCGTTCGAGGCTGTAGATGCGATGGAATCGCGCACCGTTTACGAAGTTCGAAGATGGGAACGTGATTGGATAACAATCTGCACAACGATCTCGCCTCTGATCGACGCGTGAGGGCTGGCGGGATTCGAAACATTAAGGAAGCCGGCTACTTCACCCGTGGAGTATATGTTTGAAAACACAAGCCTGATCCAAACAAGTACTGTACAGTCAGAGCGTGCACTGGGCTAAGATATTGTCAGATCACCCAGGCCTAGACGGATATAAGAACGGGGAGTCAGCCGCACAAAGTAAGTAAAGTAACTTGCACATTCACTGCATTTGATTTTTGTTTGTGAGGGATGAAATAATTTATAATTTATACACAAGGTATCAATCAGTTTACATGTTGATTGTAATGTGGACAAAGTGAATATAATAAATCATTGTGTTGGAATAAGAGGAACTCATTCATTTCGTAGTCAATATATGCTTACACTGAGTCTCCATCTTTTAGAACTTTAGGTTGTGTGGCAGTTAAGCATTCGGTACATGCTATCGATGTAACGCTGTCTGTGATGATGATGATGATATTATTATTGAAGGTTGATTACAATGTTCATGGGGCACAGGGTATCCCCTTCTGTCCGTTACTTTGTCAATCACAAATCTGAATACTATTCAACGCAACTTCTCGTTCTACTTTCAGAGCATTGTTTGTGCAGATGTCATGAACGACGGCTAACTGACACATATTGGTTAAGTAGTCTATGCTCAATGCAGTTTGCTCACCGCGTGTTACATCAATATGTGGCTGATGCCGACGGGGTGAATTGTAACAGGAAAACCGCCCAATGATGGGTACACAAAATGAGGGTAACGTTGCTGGGCAAATGCGTAGCTAATGGTGATATAGGGTATGGTATAGTATGAAAGCACAAGCCTGATCCAGGCAAAGTGCCGCACAGTCATAGACTGCACGCGGGATAAGACACTGTCAGGTTGCCCAGACCTAGACAGATATGAGGAAGAAAAAAGAACAGGAAATGGTAGTGAGACTCAAGCCTCTTTCAGTATGTAGCTCACTACCTCTGGCCAATCAACGTAGCACGGTGCTAGCCGCACAGCACAAAGTACTGCACGATTGCACATCCGTGCTAGCATAGAATTAAGCGCTTGAAGTGACTAGTTTTAAGTAAGTTGCATGAAACGCAACTTGGGGATGTAATGAGAAGATTAAGGGGTTGAAAATGAAAGTTATAAGAAAAGGAGGAAATGCGTAAAAACAATCAGTGCTCACCTTTGTTTCACGGCCGATGAGATGAAACAGGGGTGTGGTATACAGATCCCAGAACTTCGGGCTATGTGAAGAGAAATCGGTTAGAAAGCATTGTTGTGAAAAGATTGCCAATATCGGTGGCAATGACACTGACCTCTTTTCCAAGAGTAGTTTGCAATAAGCGCTCATCCCCTGGATTTGCATAGCAGCAATTAGCTTGATAACACGCGAGTGTAAAATCGTTTCTGGCTGCGCGGGAGCATGAGAATCATAAAGTTTCTAGAAATTTAAAAGAATGCAGTGAGGAGTTGACTGCAGCATGAAGAAAGTATCAGTAAAAGCAGTATAAAGAAATCTACACCGGGACGAATGCAACAGTGAGGAATTCACAAGCAAAAATATCAATGTATGTATGGTATGGTATGAAAGCACAAGCCTGATCCAGGCAACGTGCCGCACAGTCAGAGACTGCACGTGGGCTAAGATACTATCGGGTTAAACGTGTTGTGGAGAATACGTTGTTTATATTTGTGACTACTCATCCATGCCGATGTATGTATGAAAGCACAAGCTTGATCACACAAAGGTCCGCCGTCATAGACTGCACGTGTACTAAGATACTATCGGGTTAAACGTGTTGTGGAGAATACGTTGTTTATATTTGTGACTACTCATCCGTGCCGAGCCGGTTGCAATATTCTCAAAGTTGATCACGACGGTCCATAATGGAACCAATGGACTCGAGTTTAGCTCTTATTTGAGCTTATCAGAAATGCCAAATCAAGCGGATATGGACTATTGATGAGCTGAATTAAGAGCGAAACTTCAATACAGTTCTTCCATTATGGACAGTCGTGATCAACTTTGTGAATATTTCAAATATTACAAACATACTGTCAGGTTGCCCAGGCATGGGCAGATGTGAGAATAAGAATAGACATAGCAGTGAGACTTCAGCGTGTTTTAGCAGGCAGCTAATTACCGGTCGCAAATCAATTTAACACGGTGTTAACCGCAGGGCACAGAAGTACTGTACGATTGCGCAAGCAAAAATTTGATGTTAACATAATCGGGGCTTCGCAAATCGCATAAAACTGTCAATAACGAAGCCGCTCACCTTACAATTTTCCAAGACGTCGATGCAACATTGGAAAATATCCTTCCGAGAAAGCAACTGGGCCTCCTGAAAGAGGTTGCCGAACCACGGATCATCATCAGAACTCTTGTTCACCAATCGATTGTGCGTTGAAAGCAAACGCAACAGTGCGTCCGGACGGTGTGATGTGTTCGAGGAAAGAGGGTCACCACAAAGGATCGTTTCGGCGATCAGATCAAACAAACTGGCACGGAGTAGCGTGGATTCTGGTGATTCCGAAGAGAGGCGATTCAATATCAGTTGGAGAGTATGCTGTGGTTGTTGACCCAAATGGTCCATCAGTGCGATGTCAGAGAACTGTAAAAGCAAAACAACATGAATCGATCTTGATGGCCCACATTGGGGAGTGTATGTTGCGAACTGACTGTGGCAAGTTTAGATCTAGGTCGGTAGGTGGAAGAAGGTTTCACAGCCTTATCACACATCAATTATGATGAAATTATACCCAAATGGAAGGTGGAATATAATTACGGTTACATAGACAAGGGGGTAGAAAATTGGAAAATTACAAAAGTCCATAAGAATTAAGCCCATACGAATTGAGATGAGACGACTTAGCGCAAATAATCAGCCATCGTGTGTCGATAGAAGGATTTCATAGCTATTCGACATAGACAGTTAATCCAACCATTTTACATTATAAGCAAATACACCAACCAACAAGGTTTGAAGACAGCCAAATAACATTGAGAAATAAACCAAAATGTTCAGTTGCATGCATTTAAAGTTTTAATGAGGCAAAAACCCAGTGACTCAATAATTGCACTCAACGTCTGATATGAGTTAATACAGACTTGCCATTTTTTTAACAGCGCAAAGCGCCTTGAATTTAAATAAAACAGATGCTGGAACTGTGAATCGGCATACAGCCTTACAGGTAAATTTGAATTGCGGCTAACACCTGAACGACGGTAGATACTGCTAGATCACAAACGCAGCTTCGATTGATTCAAAGAAAACTTGACGACTTCCAAGGTTGTCACAGCCGGGGGTGGCAGTGGGGATGAGCTCCCACTGTCTATAAAATGCTCCCATATGGCGTGCGTCTCAAACAGCCTCTGACAACCAAAGCCCAGCTCCTGGCCTGCACGTGGCGGAACTGCTTCTACTGACAGGAGAAGGGGCGAAGGCGGATGACTGGCGCCTCAAAACCAGTTTGCTCCGGGTAGATGGAGCTCGTCAGCCTGGGAGGGCAGTCCATCTAAGGGAAGGAAAACCCTTATTCCAAACCTCCGCTGCCTTGCGGCATACCCGATTGCGGGAAAGGCTTCGGGAGTGAACCCTGAGGAAAAATCCTTGCTGCCTTGCAGGTTGCACCTGGTCGTGCAAAGGCTAGAGAGGCGTACTCGAACAATCGCCGAGGCACTTCAAGAGAGGCGCAAGAACCCTCAAAATAGTCACCGGCTCTCGTGAAGGAAAAAAACCGCTGCCTTGCGGGTAGACTTTTGAGTCAAAGGCTCCGGGTGGGGTCCCCTAAGCCAACCCCCTACTTCGGCCTTGGCAACCGTGTAGTATGTCGCCTTCAACAAGAACCATGGAACCTACATTTTTCTTTCATCATGTACCCTCTTCATGGTATACTTGTTGGCACATCGTCTGTAAAGACTTGTGTAATAATATAGCCGGGACTTACTTGGACAAGCCATTTCAGGATGAGCAACGCACAATGAGTGATGTTCAAAGTGTACACTGTGCACTGTAGATAATCGAGCAGGCAGCGGACGTACGAGAAGCCAGTGGAAGGGCAATGGTAGGTGCGAAGCAGCGTCACTAAGGGTCGCGCTGCTAAGACATTGTTGTCTTTGTCATAAGAGTGTTCCAACAATAGGATCCGATGAACAAGGACCAGGGACAACCAAATTACGCGATCAGATTGCCAAGCATTGAAGGCCTTTTGAGGCTTCCCCTCAAGGAACGGTAAACGAACGCTGGAATAGGAATAAAGCACCAATGTGTACGAGTATAAAAAGAAATACTTTGGAACACTGAAAGATCCGTAGAACACACGGCCTTATCAGTTTAGTTTGAACATACGACGAGACACTGAGAAAAATTTAAACAACACCAATTCACGTCCGTGATGCTGGTGTCACCAGAAAACGGGTGAAAGTGAAGACATGTGGCATGTTGTGCTTGATGACAGGACTTTTACGGCAGCACACGCTAGCTCGGTGAGTTCGGAAGGACTAAGCAACAGGTCTCGATGCTCCTCTTCATATATATGGAACAGGTGATCGATTATCAGTGGTACAGCGACTGCGAAACAATGCCTTAACGTTCGAGGAAATTACACAAGCAAAACAACTTCATTTAGACCTTTTATGAAGCGCAATTCCATTCGAAATGTCCAAATGATCTGCCGAAAACATACCGCGCGATGCTCGATGTACTGCAGTTTTGTGCCCATTGATGCACAAAGATGCTGCTCTCGTTTTCACAAGTAGCCAATAGAAAACGTAGACTGAGGTACTATCAGGTCAGACAACCCCGTTTAAAAAAACCTCGGTTAGGTTGGCGGTTGTTAGGACACACGCAGTGTTATCTGACACCTCACTTAAGAGGTGATACTCATAAATGACATATATAGTGCACAACCATCGCTTCAAGTGCAGGAAACAGGCGTAGAACAGCTGTGGTTTCACGCATTTCTATTTCTTGGTAATGCTGTCGAAGAAGCAACCCAGGACGCGGAATGAGTGAAAAACTAAACTGTTTGCGATTCCCGAATGCTGAACGGAAATCACGCCATGTAACACAGCTATATGAACCTGCAGTGAATGTATGTATGAAATCACAAGCCTGATCCAGGTAAAGTGCCGCATAGTGAAAGACAGCACATGGGCTAAGATATTGTTAGGTTGTCCATACCTAGACAGATATGAGAAAAATAGCAATGGCAGTGAGACTCCAGCGTGTATTCGCATGCAGCCCACTACCGGTGGCAAATCAATTTAGCAAGGTGTTAGCTGCACAACACAGAAGTGCTGCACGAGTGCACATTCACGCAACCTAGATATTTCCATGCGGAAGATGGGGTACAAATAAACAATAATAACAACACAAATTACCCTTTTTCCAACCAAATAAAACTCGCTGAAGGATTATGCGCTGACGCCGAAGAAAGTTGCAATAAGGTTTTCAACGCCTTAGGGTTACTCAGGACAGCGTGAAGTGTGAAACGCTTCAGCTCAGAAAATCCATCATCCATGGAGCTACGCGCAAGCACGTCGGCTTCAGCAGCACCCACGTCTTCTACATGCGAACCTTCAGAGGCCAGCAAATCGGTGAGAAAAATCAAACACTTTTCCGCTGAAAAGAAAGTGAACATTTACAGCGACTCGATCGGATTCGAATTACAGATGACGAGCTGTGCACCTGAGACTTACCTAACCTGCGCAACAACGGTGAATCCGGTGGTTGTTCCACGCTGAGTACATCTCCGAGTAGATTGTCCACACAAATCACCACGGAAGCGTGAATTACTTCGGACAACACAGAAACGAGCAAACCATGTTTCGGCCCGATCGTACGAGGTTCACAATGTTCCCATGTTTGTAGCCACTTTGCGCAGGACAGTAGGGAGGTGACGAGATCGATGTAACTGGCGGAAAGACGGAGGTGACAGTTGGGTGGCTGAGTTATCGGGGGCAAGAAGAGGAAACGCTGCTGATCAGCTAATCCAGTGAGACGTGACGTCAGTGGCGTAGCGGATAAGCGTGGTCTGGAGAAAAAGATAAATTTATACCACATTTTTTTTAATTTTCTGGATTTATAATAATAATAATAATCTCATTACGAGATTATTAACATTGTCTCTTTTCAGACTATTCCAATTCATATATCATATAAAACCTAAGTAGTGTCAATAGCCTCTCCGACAGTTGCGCTGCAAAACACTATTCCAGTAAGTACAACATAGAACGATTCAATCAGACTGAAAATATGAAATACAAAACAGGAAAACGACCAGTGATAATGGAGTGCTTGTGGATTACCTTTCGTCTCCATTGCTTGGGACTCGGACCACGCGAGGCAGGATCCCTGCAGTCGTGGTGTCGAGCAGTTGTAACCACAACGTAGTATGTTTAGCAAATTGTTCCTTGGCGTCGCTGGATACGACCCGGTTCAAAGAAGACGCGAGAAGATTGAACACATTCGGAAGTAAGTGATTGAAAAGCACCACGCTGAGGTCCAGCGCCGAATGAATGCCAGAGGATGAAGTGTGGGCATCGAAACACAAGCATCGCATTAGTAGTGGCCATAGGTGGTTGACCATTGTAAGAACAGTAGATGAGTACAAATTAACCTGAAAAAATAATGACATCCGCCGGTTAGTTTATTGCATTTTACAAAGTTCATTGAGAACACAGTATGGCTATTAAGACATAACCTGACCTGAACACAACGGTCTGCAAAGTAGATATATTCATTGATGCGCAATAGTTTGGAAGTGAGGCCAGATATTTCGTCCAAACTGGCAGATTTTGGATCAACTGACATCGCGGTTCGGAGAGTTTGACGACATTCATGCTCGATCACTGACCAGATAGAATATTCGAAGTTCCAAACAACCAAGTTGCGTTCTGGAGTGGGTGAACACAATGGATGGATAAAATAAACGCTGAGATGGCTCGAAATTAAAAAAGCCTACGCAATCAGGATTGTCCGTTGTTAGAAAATCTAGCGCGGAATTAAAGCTTTAAACCATTGAGTGTGCGCACGGATTTGTGAACAGAATAAGAGACGCAGCTTTCTGAGTCCAAGTCAAATGAAACGCATAAACCGGACCAATGAAGAATAGAAAAAGAGAAATACAACAAAGCAGCCGGCTACAACCAGTGCTGTTATTAGTGAGAAGAAGACGATCAAATTGAATTTCGAAATATCGTAGTACCTACCAGAGACAATGAAGCCTCGTGTACCTATCGGTAAAGAAAACAAACTGGAGCCATCCATGTCGTCTGAGATCCACACATCGTGGGGCTGAGTGAGGGCGATTTGCCGCGTATCTGACAATTCGCCGTCTGGTGTAATCGAAGGGTACCACGAAGTCGTGATCCGCTGAAGTTCCGCAGAGCAACGCTGGGTGAGACCTTCGGCGAGATGCGGAAGACAGTTTATGAGATCATGTACAGATCTAACCAGATAGCTGGACTGTGCTTCTGAATCATTTTGAAAGAGGAGGGATGAACACAACCTTAGCAAACCAAGTTCATTCGGAAAACCTGCAACAGAGAGAAGTAAGCAAACACCGTTCAAAAATATGTTTAAAATAAAAAGTTAAGTTAAGAGAAAACGCATGTTTCGTAACCTACCTTGAGACGAGTTCTCTATCAAATCAGCCAACCGACGCCCGATACTTGCGCTAGAAAGTAACGGGGAACTCGTTTTAAAGACGAACGAGCGATTAGCCATTGAGGGCAAACGAGCAATGACACACAGCGTTTTGGACATTAGATTGATGAAAGTTGCTCGAGTCGCTGATCCAAATAGTGATGGTTGCGCGGACTCATTAGGGTCCGATGGCCACATGAGATGATGTGTCACCAGGGAAAGAAGATCGAAGACGGCAACGTGAGAGCAAAAGGAAGACAAGGTTAGCTCAGAACCGTCGGATAATGGTAAAGCATGTTCCGGGATCTGTGAATGAATGCGAGAGAAAAGACGTCAGTTAGTCCATTATGTATGTATGTATGTATGAATGTATGTAGGTATGTACGTACGTATGTATGTATGTACGTACGTACGTATGTATGCATGTATGTATGTATGTATGTATGTATGTATGTATGTATGTATGTATGTATGTATGTATGTATGTATGTATGTATGTATGTATGTATGTATGTATGTATGTATGTATGTATGTATGTATGTGTGAACGAATGAATGTATGTATGTATGTATGAAATCACAAGCCTGATAGAGAAAAGTGCCGCATAGTCATAGACTACACATGGGCTAAAATACAGTCCGGTTAAACAGGCAGATATGATAACAATGTGAAATCAAACGCAAAAGTACATCGGTGAAAAAGTCCGAGAAAATATAAATTGACAATAAGGGACGAAAATTGGTAATAATCAACCGCTAATATCTGGGCTTGGCAAAAATCAACCTCACATTTATAGTGTCTATGAAAGTTGTGATGAATAACGTTATTATATATGAATGCATGAAATCATGACCTTGATACTGGTTAGTCTACATGTGGGTTGAGATACTGTCAGGTTGCTAATGTCCGTCGGAAATGGCAATCCCAATACATGTAAAGCTCCACACAGTCATAGACTGAACGTGAGCTAAGATAATGTCAGGTTGCCCAGGTCTAGACAGATTTAAGAGAAAATGACAAAATGGCAGTGACAATTCAGCGTGTTTCCGCGTGCAACTCAGCACTTTAGGCAAATTGATCTTGCGCCGTAGAAAAATACGACACAATTGAAAATTAGTGAGAAGTGGAAGTGATAATGCAGCGCATTTTCGCATGCAGATAAATGTCGATGGTAAATCAATTTAGCAGTGTGTTCGATGCAGTAAAGAAGTACATCACGACTGCACATCAATGAGAAGAAGCAGAGCAATTCACAAAGGTCTCGCCACGTATTGCAGCTGCCGGAACACCTACTTTTGACACTGCATTTTTGTGTCGGTGGTGTATTCTGATTGGCGCAGAACCCCGGGCAGTCGCGACAAGACATTGGTAGACGAAGACTCAGTAGTAATATTTCTAACCAATAAAGTGGGTGCCTTGCCGATTCAACAGAATGAAGCTTGAGAACATATCTTAAAACATAGTTATACCTGAATGCCACAGTAAAACTCTGTCTACCACTTATCCACTGTTTCAAGGCTTACGGAACCTAATCTTACTGTCTCCACCTGATGACGGCAAACAGCCAGAAACCGGTAGTGGTGCGGGGATGTGAGCAACACATTACATTGGTCACCTCAAAACTTATTATTCCGTGACGACCAGGCTGTAAATATATTATTGCGATGTTTGCTACATCTGTACTTCGGCGGCATGATGAGAACAACTCCGAATGAGGTACGAAAGCAGCAAGGAAGTAGTCTTACAGATGTCACTCAGTTCAGAAACCTTACAGGATTGCGGTTTGGATGCGCCAAGAGCCTCATCACCTCCACTCAGTTTATCCTTACAAAACAAAAAATTTAAGACCGCATTTTCAATTTAGTTGTAAATGCACTTGATATGATTCGAACAAAGACACTTGATACAAATGCAATGCTTTTCAATGGTGGTGATGCAATCAAATTCCATTAATGCACGTGAAAAGAACACGCTGCGGACAGATCGCCGTCGTGTTCAGGAATCTGCCACTGCAGGTCGAACAGTTTTGAGTCGAACAATGGAGCAGAACAAAAATCTAACGGCGCAATTTGCAGGGCTGCAAGATTCTCTCAACCGAATGGTATGTTATTGACTGATCACGTGGGCTACACTAACTTCAACGCTGGATTTGTGATTGGTCATTCACTGAAAGAAGTTGACGATATAGTCACTCAATGTTTCAACGTGCGAATAACAATTAAATTCCGTGGTTGTCTTTTGATACGTCTAAGACATTAATTTGCTATTCGAAAAAGAAGAAGAAAAATTTATAAAAGTTGTGGGTAGTATACGAAACCGATACACAGTATTGAACTTGAATATTTGACTGGCAATTCTATTTTTCAATAAAACTATACCATTTACCTGTGTGTTCTTGAAATTTGAGTGAATAAACTTATATTGTTTGCAGAAAATTTGTTCAAACAAATAAAGCTATTTTCTTTTTCTTCAATTGCTAGTAACATTTGCAACCTAGTGAGTAGTTCCGATGCTGCCTCAAAAGGGAGTGGCAATCGTTTTCTAGTAAATATTCCCATCTAATTCGAGTCGGCCTCTGGCAACCGAATCTAGCCATTCGCCATAGCAGTGGCCAGTTAATTTCCAGCTACCTTGTAAGATAGACCTGGTATGTTGAAGTTGGTAAGGTGTACCTGGACCAATAACGAGCGGTATTTGATTCCGGGCTAACTTAAGCAAGGTAAAATGATAAAGCGAACGGCGACGTAGATGCAAGATGTGTTGATTTGCCAGCTGAATCTTTTGTTTCGTGAACCCGGTGAGCAATGCGAGAGATAGAGCAATTAAAACGCCGGTGAAGTTATATAAATACAGAGATAAAATTATAATTCCTTCTCAAATTACTTACTGAACGATCATACAATTCGGAAGAACTCAGAGCTTCGGTCAAGACGGTAAAAACATTCAAACCTTGGATAGCTAAATTTCCAAGTCGGGTCGATAAGACGACCGGGTTATCTTCAATCGAATCTTCGTAGATTTGTGTTGAATATGCGGGACTGAATACGATTGCGCATACTGCTCCGAACAATAGAAGAGGTCCGTGAACAGGACTTGGGCATAAAGAATCAACGCTCGAAAGTAATCGACTGAGTACATCTTGATCGTAAAGGAAATGCTCTGTTTGTGAAATATCTTGATTGGATTTCCTTGGTTGACAATCAGTAGGCAGCTGACGCGTAGTCGGTCTGAGAGCAGAGAACACATGAGAGGATGTATAAAAATGTGATGATGATTCGAACGAACTACGCAGGCAAAGCAATTGCTGAGAGAACGTAAAATCTGGCAATTTAACCGTTACTGGTCCAACGATAAGTAGATGTAAATTGCCGCCGTTGTACAAAAATTTACCACGAGGACAAATTGAAATTGGTAATCGGAATGCAGGAATAAATCATGGCAAATTATCAACCAACTGTAGTACTGTTAATCGTTATAGCTCAACGCCAGCTGATAATTCCTTTAAAAAACAGAATAACGGCATAATATGAACGGGGCAAGGTACCAAACATGCATGCGTGGCAAATTAAATGCATGCAAACGAGGATAGTTTTTCATGACCATGGTTTTAACGTCATCCATACGTGATTGAACAAGTTGGTCGTACCAACCTCATCCAACAGTGGCAAACAAGCGCAACTTGTTTATGATCGTTCCACTGTTTCAAACGCATGCGGATCCTGATCCGGCTGTCCCTAACTGATGAGTGCAAACACCACGAAACCGGTAGTGGGATATGTGTGATGGCAACGCATGCAAATGAGCTGTAAAATGACAGTGTTTTTGTTTGCAGCTCAGTACCGCGGTGTTAGCGGCGAAGCACTAAAGTACTAAACGATTGCGCATCCGTGTAACAGAGAAGTACAATACAATTATGAAAGTGATACTATTCCGCTTGCTTAACGCTCTTGGTGCTGGTATCGATATGGAATGTCACAAAATGCCGTCGTTTATGTAAGAGGAAAGATGAAAAATTTTGAAATCTGATCTCGTTAAAGTTGAGTCACCTGCTTGTGTATTTACGCTTACGAAAAGAGAAAACAAAGCAAACAAGATTTTAAATCAAATTAAATCTACATTCATTACACTTCATGGAGCACAATGACTTCTCGGTGGATAAGGAAAGTAAGAACAGTGTGGTTCAAGGTTATCGATAGAAATGATGAACTATTGTTTTATTTTGTTGAGTGCATGTTAAAAAAAATAGGCTGAGATAGTGTACTGAGCCAAAGTTTAAAAAAGCAGAAAATAGAATAAATAGGCAAGATGTAAGTTACACTTCAGAAGCAACCTCAAATTTGACAAGAATATTTTGATAGGTAATATTTTGTGATTTTTTTAAAGAATGGTAATGTCGAATTTAGTATATACATGTAAAGGGAAAACAATAATCTTTTCTTACTTGTCCTCAAATAACACAGCAGAATCAATTCTTGAAGCGCGGATAAGTACCAGTGTCTGCGTGATGCTGAAGTGATGGGGAAATAGACGAGATATTTAACATGAAGATACCGCTGGAGGTGATTCAAAGTGCAATGAGACGAACCGTAGTTTATTTGTGAGTGTCTGCGCGAATTCCCCGACGTCATTAGTAAATGCCTCTGGCTATAAAACGATACGGGTTAAATATAAAATGTTACATACCTTCAATGCATCGAGTAAATTGCAGAAAAGTAACTTGGAAGTTGTGGGCGGAAAATCTAAGCCATGAACACCGAGTTGTATAGCTTCGAGTAAATGGATTTGCTCCTTCAGATTTTGCTCAACTGATAGGCGAAACTCGTCACCCGCGTCATTTTGACTTGCAGGGCTACCGGAGGAATTTGACTGCAACGAAAATTAACGTAGCACACAACATTACATGCACAACGATATCTTGAACATTTTTCGCAACCAGCGATTTAGCTTCAGTGACCAACCGTGAGTATTCATTCACAAGATGGTTTAAAAACTCTTCTCTTGAATTGAACTTTGTCAGAGCGAACAAAACATCGGAAATGGGAGACCATGTTGCGTGCCACGCACAGAGCGCAAGACCAAACAGAGCACAAAGTGACAAACGTTCTTGCCAGTAAAAAAGACGAATTTGACTGAGTAATTCATTAATGCGCCCAACAAGGAAACTCTAACGTTTTAAAAGGAAAGTGATTGGACCTCACTTGATAACGTCTGCGATCGGTTTTAGAATGAATGGCTAAGAACTGCAAAAATAATTCGTACGAAATGCTTTCAGGAATATTCTGTCAAATGAAAAGTTATACAGCATATTATACCAAGTAAATTGCTAATTTTGACACGAAACGGTGCACTTGTTCTTTTAAATTGTGAGGCAGAGATTCTTTCGCTCTAAAAGTAAATGGATTTGTGAGCACTCCTTACTTGCACGAGGAAAAGTAAGACAAGCCCTCGGAAAGATGCTGCCGAATCTTGGAAAGCTCACGTACAAGATTGGTCTGAATCGAAATTTTATACAAAGGCGTAATTTTATACCTCATCACGACAACCGTAATTCATCAAGCAGAACTCCAACGCAATCGAGCATGACATGATAGTACCTGCAAATTGCACAAGTGTTAATGAAGTATGTATGAAAGCACAAGCCTGATCCCGAAAAAGTGAAGCACAGTAATTGACTACTAGTGGGCCATGATAATGTCAGGCTGCCTAGGTCTAGACAGATAAGAGAAAGAAAAATAAAATAGAAATGACAGTGAGACTCCAGCGTGTTTTTGCACACAGCTCACTACTTGTAAATAAAGTTGGGGTCGATATTGAACAATCACTCATCACGTACATTGAGGTAAAGCTTGAGCAGGATGAAAAGCATTGCATGGGTTAATTCAAAAAATACGAATGAAAACGGCATTACGTGGAACACATTTTGCGATTGTAAATTAATAATTTCCTTAGGCTTTGTGCGTGACAGCGGAGTATACTAAATTGCAAGAGCTTAACCTCATTATCGTCGCCGGAAAATGATCGCCTTAGTACCATTGCCATTCGGTAAGTGCGGTGATGCACTAGCCGTTTGAATATCGGTCTGATACGGTATTTATGCAGTTACAAATTTTTTCGTTGATGTCAAGGAAACTGACCATCGGGACCAGAAGGTTGAATTTGAGTGATATCTAAATGTGCTGCCAAAAACGGATAGCAGTTTGTTATTTGTTCGTTTTCAAAAAATTATTGAGATCATCGTTTCACGAGTAAAGCTGAGCTACAAACATTCGGCGCCTTACCTCTTGCAAACATCATTAGTTACATAAGGGCAAATTGACATAGTATACAAGGCTTGTCATTATACATGTCCATTAAAACAACAAGGACACCCCTAGCTAATGTCGTTCTATTCATTCTGATGCAAAAATGGCTATTTGCATATTGTATGTATTCATATTGTATGTATGCTGATCGGCACTTTCACATTACTTTACTTTACTTTGTGCGACTATCTCCTCCTGGAGGATGAAACGGCTTTTTTGAAGAGTCTTGGGAATTGGGGTACGAAGCGGCGTCCCGAGCACCACTCGGCGTTTGTTTGAGTCAGCTTCTCTAGCCTTTGCACAACCAAGTACGACCTGCAAGGCAGCAGAGAGTTGCCAGAAAGAGGTGGTCTACCAGACTCTGTTCCAGGTTTTTTTCAGGGTTTTCTCCCGAAGCCTTTCCTGCGATCGGGTATCTCACAAGGCAGCGGAGGTTTAAAATCAGGGTTTTCCTTTCCTTAGATGAAATGCCCTCCCAAGATAACGAGCTACATCTGCCCGAAGCAAACTGGATTTCAGGCGCCAGTCACTCGCCCTCGCCCCTTCTCCTGTTGGTAGAAGCAGTTCCGCCGGGCTCGGGGAGCCACTCGTGCCGGCCAGAAGCTGGACTTGGTTGTCAGAGGCTATTTGAGACGCATGCCATATGAGAGCATTTTATAAACAGTGGGAGCTTATCCCCATTGCCACCCCCGGCTATGACAACCTTTGCTGTTACTGTAATTTTGTCGACTGCTACAGACAACATATGACATTTAATATACTTCAGAGGAAGACTGCAATCCTGTGACCATTTAATAACCTTTTCAATATCTCTTAACAGATCACTGGATCCGGTGAATCTGACATCATCTGCAAACATGTAACAAGAGCATTACAACTGAGATGCCAAATTATCGATGACGATGACGATCGGTGCATCGGGCAATGCACGGATATGCAATCGGGCAGCATTTATGTGCTGTACGGCTAACATCGTGGTGAGCTGCATGCTGAAAC
>JACCGJ010023082.1:0-17044 GCA_013407085.1 Atriophallophorus winterbourni
GTGGAAAAAAAAAACAAAAAATCAAAAAATCGACATGTGGAACAATGGACAAAAAAATTCCCCCTCATATTGTCCCTTTTTTTCTTTCCTTCTTTTTCTCGTGCATTGCCGGGTGGCACTTTTTCATTTTTAAATGATTGTGTAAAAATATAAATATATAATCACTGACGTCAGATGCTCAAATGTCAAGCAACTTTTATGTTTTGGCTGTTCTAAAAGTGCAGTTAAACACAGAAATCCTTGATGGAAAAGTAAAACAATCATTG
The DNA here is from genome assembly GCA_013407085.1 of Atriophallophorus winterbourni. Taxonomy (NCBI): domain Eukaryota; kingdom Metazoa; phylum Platyhelminthes; class Trematoda; order Plagiorchiida; family Microphallidae; genus Atriophallophorus; species Atriophallophorus winterbourni. Next base: position 267 of record JACCGJ010023082.1, read on the forward strand.
TTATCGTGGACACCAATACACCGGTAACAAGTTGCATGTGGTTAACTGCGCTAACCATGTTCGTGATGACCTCGTTCGGTCGATATTGACCATGGATGCATGCAACCATGACATAGTAAAAAATCTAAAAAGATGGGAGCTATAAAGCTATTGAACCAATCGAAGATTAGGGATGAGGTACCTACACCTCAAATCAAACATGCATTCAAGTAAATGTTGTGAACGAGTAGGGAGACATCAGCACGACAGCTTACTTGTGGCTACCACCGTCACGCATCATAGAAAGCTTTCCTCGCCGTTACACCAGATAACATGCAAAATTAAACAAACATTTCCAAGGAAGGAGGCCACTGGATACGATTTTGATCGTGAGGATAAGAAGCCAATGCGAATTCTGATCCCTTCGACCCCAACCTGGGAGACGGGTCGCACCCACCGTAGCTAGTTTAACAGTTAAAGATTTCATCTGCTGTCGGGCCACCCTTGTAACGAGGCCAATCCGAATTAGGAGTGGTAAACAAATCACATTAGGAAAAAGATGAATTGCCATTCGTAATAGGTGGCCTAACGATCTATGCAAGGTAACTTATTTTTCTATATCTAGGCTTGGGCATCTGTCTAGGCTTGGGCAACCTGACAGTATCTTAGCCCACGTGCAGTCTCTGACTGTGCGGCACTTTGCCTGGATCAGGCTTGTGCTTCCATACATACATACATATACGTTGCGACCAAGGATTCCATTATGGATAGTTGTGTTATGTATCGGGTGATGCGAATTAACTCCAGCGATGAGGAAAGAAAATACTAAATTATCATAGTTAACTGAATTGTTGGCGTGACCAAATTGATGATGGGCTGAGCTGAAAAATTGTGTGAGTATGACGATAAAGGAAGAAAAGAATGTGACATTTTGTAACGTTTGGAACCAAAATCCTGCTTTTAGGGACAAACTTGGTTTGACAAAAGATCAAAGTCAATACAACGAATATCACGCTAATACTCGAAAATCGGTCGAAACAGTCACTCACTCTGATCTTGCCCGTATATCCAGCTTTCGAGAGGAAGTCACGATCCAACACAGTGAGGATATAATCATTATCACGAATCCATTGTAATGTTTGAGTCATGTACCATTCAGGCTACACAATAACGACAGAATTAGCAAGTTACTCGCATACCTTATCAATGCGATTGGTACGACGATCGCCGGTGAAGTGATAGCGGAAGCGCTTTTCAAGAGAACGCAGAATGACATGCATTGGCAAACAAATCTGCTCTAGCAAGGGCTTTTCCAGCAAAACGTTCAAATGACTATTTGATAAGGAATGGAAAACAAAAATCTGACACGAAGCAAAAGTGGATCGTATCGAACACCATCCGTTCAATGGATTGTACTACGGGAAGAGTTGAAAACGTCTGCAGCATTGTGGTTTTAGTAGATTGGATATTGGCGATGTTTGTGTGAGTGGACTATCTGTCTCACTGAAAATCTATTATTGCTACATGAGATGAACACATACACTTTGGACAGATTGATTTTGTTGTTTTCAACGCCAGGCGTTGGTTTTGTACCCTCATCTTCTGAGCGACCGATTTCATGAAATAAATGTTATAGACTTGGGTAGTTCTCATGCAGAAAAATTAGTAAGAGTAAGGAGACGAAGCCAGGCGAGTTATGAGTGCACATTACCAGAGCATCGAACAGCACAAATAAAAGCGTATCAGAACTGAATGCTTTTGTGTAAAGTCAGATTTTGATTAATAAGTAGTATATGGCGTTCGAAAAGCAGGACGGAAGCACACGACCGGTTTCGCGGTTATTGCCGCTCATCAGGTATGCGTATCCGTGACCTGACATTCGAACGCCGTTCTGATTTTGTGCTAAACCCATTTATATGTGTTTTCGAGGATAAATCCTCATTTGCAAATTGAAATTTAGCTTTCATGTGGGGACTAATCTAAGTCCCACAGTTGGTGCAATGTAGCACTGGTAACTGTTTGGAGTATTTTTGCAACATTCCAATAACAGCATGATGGTAGTTTTTGTTTAAAGTTAGATTTTGATTAATAAGTACTAAGTAGCAATTCATTTTGTACATATCGAAAGCAGGTGTGTAACAGGAACAATAGCAGTCAGATTCCAGTGTGTTTTCGCATGCAGCTCAGTACCGGTAGCAAATTTACTAAGTAGGGTGGTACCCGTGCATTACAGAGGTACTGTGGGATTGTACATCCGTGTGACCCGAGTACATGCAACCAAATTGAAAGAGCACAGCTAAACAAATTTGGCTTCACCGTGTGAGATTGTGTACATAACTAAATAGCATCGCTACCATTATTTTCAAGCAATCTATAAGTGCATTCAGGCAGTAAAGAACAATGAAGCTTAATGGGTTTATCTGACCATGCATTGAACTTGATCGATTTACAACGAGAAAATATGGATCCAAATAAAATAGCTGTCGTTACGCACATCGTTAGGCAATCACTTTGCAAAGAATGGTGATGATGGTTTACCTCAAAAGCTTAATATTAGTTATAGCAAAAATGGCTTTACGGGAAATTTTAACAGAAAAGAACAGCGTAGAGGAGCAGAGCAACCTGCTGTAGCCGTGCTGAGGAAGCTACGTCCATGCTGGTTGTGTGACTTTGTAAAAATATGGACACATCTGAGCGATAACGTAATTGACCAAGGCAAATAAGGAATCAGATGAGGATTGACTAATATTCTCGTTTTAAATTAGTTGTCTATTTCAAGCGATTTTGCGTCTACTGTTGAACATGAGTGATCAGTCATCTTTATACACGCAAAAAGGGTTGATCGTCTCTGAATTGATGTGGAGAGTGTAGTTGACAGAACCCGAAAACATAAAAGCTAAATTGTGGATAGACTATGAGAACATTACAATATTCATTTAAAAAGGATACCATAAATTTACTGAAGCCAGGCGGGTGAACATTGTGCTGATGCGATCCAGTTGTTCATCTTCTAGTGGTTGCATATCGGTATTCTCAAAAGCCGATGAATCTGACCGTGGAAAATTAGTTTCCTGCAGTAGTTGGTCGAAATTTCTATTAATTAGTGAAAAAATGTGAACGCACGATATAAGGCCCGTAATTGCATTCGAACATGTTTCATTTGAAGTGGTTGCGTTGAAAACGAGTTCGCTACAACGTGTATCCGTACTCGACTGTTCGTAAACATAACGGAGGTAGTCTTTTATTGCGTCGACGGTGAGTTTAATGTCACCAAGTAAACGAGCAGCGTCTATGCTGGAACTGACGACGGATATACAAAGCAAACAACAATGGCTTACGAGAAATATGAGAGAAATTGAGAAATTTCCGTGAGACGTTTTTCAGTCGAGACCAGGTCATAATTCTGAATAGCAGTACTTGCACTTGAGAGAATATCGGTGACCACTGGCTCCAATATTGAAAACTTCGTTTCAAAGCATTCAGCTGATTTAACATATTTTGCGATTTGCTCGAGCATCAACATATGAGAATTATAGATCGTGGCCAAATCTCCGTTATCTGAAAGCAAGGCCTTCAAGGTGATCGACGCAGGTCAACTCACTCGTGGTTTAAGCTTATTGATCTCATTTTCGTATAACGTAACAGCAAGCTTGAGTTTGCTTTCAATTCGACCAGGAGATTTCACCAACTCATTCAAAAGATCAGTGTATCGAGTGTGATTATTCACGGTGAGCATGAGACGAGGTTAAAAGACAATCGGGATATCAAACGCCAAGTGATCGGTTGTGAAATTATTGTATAGAAAAATACGAAATTCTGAAATAGTTGAGAAACGTTTACGTAATAAGCTTAAGCAATAGCAACCATCGACGCACAAAAAAATATTAAAAATTAACAAGATGCAGAGCTAGTGAAACAGAAAAGGAATAAGAATTCATTAACATTAACGGCAACACAACTTTCCTTTATGTGATCGACTCATTCATAGTATCCTAATGGGTATGGTATGGTATGAAAGCACAAGCCTGATCCAGGCAAAGTGCCGCACAGTCAGAGACTGCACATGGGCTAAGATACTGTCAGGTTGCCCAGGCCTAGACAGATATGAGGGGGAGATAGAAATGGTAGTGAGACTCCACCGTGTTTCAGCATGCAGTTCACTACAGTTGGCCAATCAATTTAGCATGATGTTAGCCGTACAGCACAGAAATGCTGCACGATTGCACATCCGTGCATGTTGCACGACCGTGCACATCCTAATGGGTGCATTTTAGCCAACTACATCATGATCTACGCAAATATTAATCGTCAACGAAGAAAAGCTCCAAAGGTTGTCATAGCCGGGGGTGGCAGTAAGGATACGCTCCCACTGTTTATAAAATGCTCCCATATGGCACGCGTCTCAAATAGCCTCTGACAACCAAGTCCAGCTTCTGGCTTGCACGAGTGGCTCCCCGAGCCCTGCGGAAGTGCTTCTACAAACAGGAGAATGGGCGAAGGCGAGTGACTGGTGCCTGAAAACCAGTTTGCTTCGGGCAGATGGAGCTCGTTAGCCTGGGAGGGCATTTCATCTAAGGGAAGGAAATGCCCTGATTTTAAACCTCTCCTACCTTGCGGGATACCCGATTGCTGGAAAGGCTTCGGGATAAAACCCTGAGGAAAAACCTGGAACAGAGTCTGGTAGACCACCTCTTTCTGGTAACTCCCTGCTGCCTTGCAGGTCGCACTTGGTTGTGCAAAGGCTAGAGGAGCTGACTCGAAAAAACGCCGAGTGGTGCTGGGGACGCCGCTTTGTACTCAAATCCCCAAGAACCTTCATTGAAGCCGACTCATCCTCCAGGAGGAGAGAGTCGCACAAAAGTAAAAAGTAAAGTAAGTAAGTCAACGAAGAACCGATCGAAGCACAGCAGAATGCTTCCTTGAACATCGCCTCATTGGAGGTTCTTTGCCACAAAACACCCTTGTCAAAAAAGCTAGTTATTGGGCAAACGGGGTCAGATTTATCTCTTTGACTTATGTTAAAGGTTTTGTTAGTATTTTCCTCAAGATCAGCCTAAAGCTGAAAATTCGAATATTTTTGAATAAAACATTTTTATTCGAAATTCTTCATTCATTCATCAGATTGAAACCCAGGTAGGATAAAGCTTGTTAAACTACCATTTCTATTCCCCCTCATATCTGTCTAGGCCTGATAAACCTGAGAGTATCGTAGTCCACGGCAGTCTCTGACTGTACGGCACTTTGTCTGGATCAGGCTTGTGCTTTCATACCATTTCCGGATAAACGTAGGTTGAGCAAAGCAAAAACGGAAAATCAAAGAGGCGAATGATTGCAAACTAAGAAAGCATGGGCTGGGCAAAGTTTTTAAGCAAAATAGTGAGGGGGCTGTAAATCTCAAGGCAATAAAAAAATAAAAATTTCGCGGCTTGCATCACAAGAATGGAAATTCTTGTATTGTATTTCAGTGCATTGAAAAACACTAGTATGTTTGTAATATCTGACCAGCGAGAAATCAAGCGAAATGTAACAGAGATAAACAGTTTGAGATCATTGTATATTACATTATTTGTGTCATGATTTTAATAGATGGAAGGCAAGAAAAACTAGAGAACGGTGATACAAATCGCAAACAGTAGAACATGTTGTTTGGTGCATTATCTGGCTGTAGAGTTGACCTTTATAATGATGAGAATTATGATGCATGTAGGCTGAGATGTACTTAGGTTGCCAAGGGCCTGGATGGCTATATAATATGCCTCCAAGTAAAAACGATAAAATAAACGAAAAATACAAAAAATGAATTATTATTCATTCCTTGGATGTTTTAAATACCCCTCAAGATGAAAATGAGTATTCGAGAATGCTGTTTCACAGCAGGCCTTATGATATAAGACGGAGTTGAGCCAAGTGAACTTGCACTGCGTGTACGATATCACTAGTCTGGAGTCAGGCACGTTGCTGTGCCAAGGCGTTCCGAAAAGGTATGTCAACATACCGCGTGCGCTTTATGGTAATACCTATGGATACGTTAGGGTTTACAACAAGCTTTCACCGAAATTCCTCACCATATGTGGCGTCCGACAAGTATGTCAGATTTCTCCGTTTTTGTTCAATTTCGTAATTGATGCCATTATGGAATTGTGCAGCGATGGAAACCCAGCTTCTGGAGTTTACATATTGCCAGGTGGCAAGCTTCTCGATTTAGAATATGTTGATGATACAGCTCTGCTCTTCGACTGGTACACAGATGCACGGACTATACTGAACAAGCTAGCTAGTATTGTGCCCAGATGAATGGATGTATAATCGTGAGTTACTTCTGTGCTGTACGGCTAACCTCATGCTAAAGTGATTGGTCACCGGTAGTAAGCTGCATGCCCGATGGCTCGGGCGATATCCTTTGTGACGTATCGCAACCCCCTTGATAGTAAAGGGGGGTTTTAAGGGGTTCAAGTTTCAACGGATCTCTGGATATCCGATCTCGACTGCGATGATGATGTAGTTGTTTTTAGCGAAAATGCCGAAATGCTGCAAAGGATTTTAGACCGCATCAGTAGCAATCGAGCGCGAAATGCGTTTTTTAAGTTGAAAGGTATCCTTTAACGAATGCCCGGAAGCAGCATCGAAACTTAAATACGTGTCTATCAACCAGCGATCCGCCCAGTACTGCTTTATGGATGCGAGACATGGCCGCTGAGGTCACAGGATGTATAATATTTAGAAGTGTTCGACCATTGGTGCCTTAAGGAAATCTTTGGTATCCGATATACTGACTGGGTATCTAACGCTGTCGTTTGAGTGCGATATATATAATATATAATATATATTTACACAATCATTTAAAAATGAAAAGTGCCACCCGGCAATGCACGAGAAAAAGAAAGAAAAAAGGTACAATATGGGTATTTTTGTCCATTGTTCCACATATCGATTTTTTGATTTTTTTGATATTTTTCACAAATTTGAGGGGGGAACACAAAATAGAATGCACTCTCTCCACTGTTGCCGGTTCTCAGCCATAGTCGACAGCGTGTCGATCCACAGACACTCACTATCCCTTGGACCCCACCCAAGAAGCCGCGCGATATAACAGAATACCGCTTTTTGTTCACATCCAACGGCTAAAACTGCACGGCTCTGGCCACGTCCATCGAAAGACAGTCTCGTGCTGACGAAACACATCCTCGAAACCAAACCCATTCGACCTAGTGTCGGCAACAGGGCGGTCAAGTTAAGACCTGGCTATCAACTGTGAAGGAGGATGTAGACGCCCTGGGACTGCGCACTGTCTATGGCCGTGCACGGATGTGCAATCGTGCAGTGCGGCTAACACCGTGCTAAATTGATTGGTCAAAGGTAGTGAGCTGCATGTTGGAACAGGCCAAAGTCTCACTACCATTTCCTGTACTTTTTTCCGGTTTCCTGTTCTTTTTTCTCCTCATATCTGTCTAGGCCTGAGCAACCTGACAGTATCTTAGCCCGCGTGCAGTCTCTGACTGTGCGGCACTTTGCCTGGATCTGGCTTGTGCTCTCATACCATAACATATGGCGTTGGCAGATGGGAACGTGACTGGCCTAAAATCTGCAACGATCTCGCCTACGATCGAAGCGTATGAGCTGGCGTGATTCGAGACATCAATGAAGCCGGCTAATCCACTGTGGAGCCAGCCGCACAAAAGTAAAATTAAAATAAGTAAATATGGCAAACAACTATATGATAACTTATCCCGTCTGCGTTCAGACTGCGCATTTTTCATACCATACACTATCTTCCCATCATGGCATTCGTGTTAGCGTTAAGTTAATCACGGGAAGATTTGTCTGGTCGAAATCCAGTGACGACGTTTGGCATGACAGTCACGCGCGTACCATCCAAATTAGCGGCGTTTAATGTACGGACTTTAGCTAGCATCGGACAGCAGGCAGCCTAGCTCGCACGCTTGATAGCCTCGATGTCGGTGTGCTGTTTGTCGGAAACACGCACGCATAACTCTAGCTCAGTTACACGATTGTCTAACCCTTCGAACTTACGCAAGTCACACTATCTACGTTTGTCCACTGATGACGATGCCATGGTATCTGGTCAAGCTGGTGTCGGAATAGTCTTGAGTGAGCGAGCTGAGGGCGGACTGTTAGACTGGATCTCAGTCGACAGTTGTCTTTGTGCAGTAAGACTACAGGGTTCGTGCAAAAAAGCCGATTTCGCAACGAATCCCGCGACCTGTTTGTGGTTGCTGCCTATGCACCGACTAATTGTAGCTCTGAACTTGACAAGGATGAGTTTTATGGAAGATTACAAGAACTCATTAGACTTGCATCGAGGAGTAACATCGTTGTCCTAGCTGGAGACATGCGTTAGTCTGTGCTAAGCTCTCGATGCGTTTTAGTGGGAAACGTAGAAATGTTGCAAGGCAGTTGAATGTTGCCAGGCTTAACGATCTCCCGGTTATCCGAGGATTTCATGCCAATTTGAGTCTGCATCTTTCTACAGTTCCCCAAAATAGTATCGATGACCAATGGAGTGGGATTCAAACCTCCTTGGAAACAGCCGCGTTGGATAATTGTGGGTTGACTTCCCGTGTAGCTCAGCACTGGGTTTCTGCGAATTCTCTCCAATTAATGGACCAACGTCGGTTGCTTTCTCCTGATAGCATACACGATGCGTCACGAAGGCTTATTAAATGTAAACTGGTTGCCAGTTTGAGAACCGACAGGGAAAGTTCGTGGAGTTCTAACGCTACGGAAATGGAATATGCGGCAACTGTAGGCAATTTCAGAAAATTGTTCCAACTCATCAGAACTACTGGAAGCGGGCGACCGGGCATCAGTGAGCTGATACGTGAAGATAAATTCAGCTGGTCGCCTGCAACAGAATCTTTCCCTCATTTGAAGTAGTGTGATCCTTGGTCTGTTAGGTCTGTTAGCGTAGATCCCCCTAATGATGTATGTATGAAAGCACAAGCCTGATCCAGGCAAAGTGCTGCACAGTCACAGACTGCACGTGGGCTAAGATACTGTCAGGTTTCCCCTAATGATTCAGAAATTAAAGAATGTATCGAATCCATGAAACGATTCAAAGCTGTTGGCCCCGATGACATACCCCCTGTTTTGTTCACAGAAGGTGGCCAAGTCCTAATCAGCACATTAGGCGATCTCCTCCGTGAAGTGTGGATGTCAGAATCCGTCCCTCAGAGTTAGGGCGAATCAGTTATCTTACCTATATATTAAAAAGGTTATTAGAACGGATATTAGAACTGCGGTAGACCTATCGACAGCCGACAATAGCCATCTTTTTAGACTTCAAAGGAGCATTTGATTCAGTCGATCGAAATGTCCTGTTTAACACCTTGCTGTGCAAAGGCGTTCCGCAAAAGTATGTCAACATACTACGCGCACTTTATGCTCATACATCCGGATGCGTTAGGGTTTACAACGAACTCTCACCCAAATTCCACACCACAAGCGGCGTCCGACAAGTATGCCCGATTTCTCCGTTTTTGTTCAATTTTGTAATTGATGCAATTATGGAATTGTGCAACGAAGGTGCCCCAGCTTTCGGAGTTCACATAATGCCAGGCGTCAAGCTTCTCGACTTGGATTATGCTGATGATATAGTTCTGCTCTTCGACTCGTACACAGATGCACAGGTGATACTCAACAAGCTATCTAGTATTGTGCCCGCATTTGGAGTGCGTTTTGCACCCTCTAAGTGCAGTGTTCTGCTGCAGGACATCGACTTATCGAACAACACTTTATTACTTGAAAATCGGGCGCTTGAAATTGTGGATCGTTTTACGTATCTCGGTAGTTGTATCAATAATTCTGCATCGTTAGATGACAAGGTCTCGGCACACATTTCTAAAGCGACCGTAGCATTCCGCAAACTAGGTCACATCTGGCGTCAGAAAGGACTGTCTCTGTTACTCATGAAGCGACAGTTCGGGCTGTGTTACTGTATGGGTGAGAAACCTGGACCTTACGCAAAAACACATTCAGCGTCTCCAAGTATTTGACAACCGGTGTCTCCGCAGCATTCTAGGAGTGAGCTGTTACAATCGCATACGCACCGATGCTTTCCGAAATAAGTTGTTCGATAGTAATGTTGACATAGAGAAGCAGATCAACCTGCATAGGTTACGCTGGGTGGGTCACGTTTTACGGATGCCGGACCACCGACTTCCGAAACAGACTCTTTTTGCGACGCCACATTTTTATTGGCGTAAATCTCGGGGTGGACAAACCGTCACATGGCATAGGCAGCTAAAAATTCTTACAAGTAACCTTTCCAAAGTAGGCGCAGCGCGGTCTTCCAGGCTGGTGTCCCCGCGATCAGATATCGCAATGGTTAGTTACGCTTCAGGATATGTCCCGAAACCGTGTTCAATGGCGGTCTCGCACTGAGCATCTTCTTGGAGTGTTTGCTTAACCTTGTATGTTGTCAAGCGGAGTGACGAGAAAAGCTTGTTATGATGCATGACAGTGAAAGACGCAAGGAAGCTGCCATGCTGATTTTGCTCTACTCGTTCACGAAACTTGTTTGAATGCATGTTCCATTCGAGATGTAGGCACCCCTTCCCAGTTTGTATGTGTTTACTCTTCATAGAAGCCGTAGAAATCTAAGTCCCACCCTTCCCCATCTCTTAGGATTTCACTTTTTCATGATTGTATGGCAGTTAAGCATTCGGTACGTGCTATCGGTGTAATGCTGTCTTTGATGATGATGATGATGATGATGATACGTGAAGCAGATGGTTTGCCAGTTTTTAACATGCACAGACGCATGGAGCGATGGGCAGAACATTTTGAAGCACAGCCTTATGCACCCACTGATTTCGAGAATACAGTACACTGTACCCCATGGTCGATTTCTCTTGATGCTCCGACTCAATCAGAGATTTACAGTGTAGTCCGGAGCCTTAAGCGCCATCGGGCATCCGCTGCTGATACTTTGCTTCCGTCATTGTTCAAAGATGGCGGTTTCGCGAACTTCAAGCGCTGTTCGCCAACATATGGGCTGAGGAACGCGTTCCGATCGCTTGAAGAGAATCAGTAATTGCTCCGATTTTCAAAAAGGGAAAGCGCGATTTCTGTGAAAATCATCGGGGTATCAGTCTTATTACAGTAGCTCCTAAAATATTGGCGTCCATCCTGCTTCACCGATTGATTACCAAACGGGAAGAGCCAATCCGTGAGGAGCAAACTGGGTTTCGGGCCGGCCGAGGGTGCATAGATCAAATTTTCACACTCCGCTAGTTACTGGAGCAACGCCACGCTTTTTGTAGAGCAACTATCGTGGTATTCCTTGACATCCGAGCGGCATTCGATTCAATCAATCGTGAAAGTCGTTGGAACTGTCTACTGAGACATGGAGTGCCCGAGAAGTATGTTTGGATCTTGAAAGCATTATATTGCCAAACTTCGGGCAGGGTTTGAGCGTACGGACAATTGTCGTTCTCGCTCGAAATCTCCACCGGGGTGCGGCAGGGCTGCCCTATCTCGCCGTTTCTTTTTAACTTCGCGATCGACGATGTCCTGAGAAAAGCTTTAGCTGGTCTGATGGGCGCAGGTGCTAAACTTGTGCCGGGTGAGAGAGCTACCGATCTAGAGTATGCGGATGACATCGCACTTCTGGGAGATGACTATCATATAATGCAACAAGCCCTGAACCGCCTGACACTTGAAGCTTCAAGGTATGGCATGTGCTTTGCGCCTAACAAGTGTAAAACACTTAACCAGGATTGGAGCGGCTCTCTTCCAAACCTAACTGTGTGCGATGTCAATCTTGAATTGGTCGACAGCTTTGTTTACCTGGGCAGTTGTATCTCCGCTGGCGGTAGTGTCGAGGACGAGATCTCACGTCGTGTTCACAAAGGCCTTTCAAGAAATCCTTGCGGCCAACAATTTTGACTTTCTGCTAAATGACGATCCTGAGCTTGCCTGGTCCAGATTTGTCTCTCAGTGACACCTTCTATTGCAACAATCATCGACTTCAGCCGAACACAAAAGACGTAAAAGACGTATCCCACAGATATTCATTCGTAGTAGAACTCGTAAGTGGATTAAGTGCAGAAACACCGCGTGGATTGTGTTTCGATCGGAAGAGTGTGTGCAAAATTGGGAAATATATCGTCAATTACGCAACCACTGCACGTCTCTAGTGCATCAAGACAGGCTGGACTACCATAACAAGTTGACGGCACGATTTCCAGACAACAGAAAACTACTATACCGTCTTATAAACGATAAAAGAAAGGTGAAAACTGGTATCCCGCCTCTGAAAATTGAAGGTGGTTCTACGTCGACTACTTTAGAAGCCGCGAACACACTAAAGGATCACTACATGCCGGTTTTTCCAGAATTGTTCGCCATCCTCATTTCCAGACGCCCGAACTCACTTCACGCGGATGCACCACGTCTACTACGAATCACCCTTGAGTCTACTGCTAAGGTAGAAGAAGTCTTGCTCTCGGCCCACCTTCTCCGGAATACGAATTCGCCTATCCGCATTTTCCCTGACGTTCCATGGTCTCAAAGACAGATGCAAAAGCAGGACGGTTACGATTGGAAATCGGAGAATGATAAACGCAGCATCTTTATTCACGGTGTTCCTGAACTGAACAATGAGGACTTAGCTAAGAACACTCTACACGACTGCTCTCAATGGCGCTATATCCAAGAGCTTAGCAAAATCAAAGGAACTATGACGACTGCCGTGAAACGCCTTCCCAAGTCCTCCAGTTACAAGGGCAATGCTCCGCGCATTCTGAAAATTACATTCCACTCAGAGGATATGGTAAGTACCGCTTTGAGGTTGTGGTATGATAACAAGCGCTTTGCACCCACGGAGGTTCGACTTCGCTCCGCAGTCGACAAACCACAGCCTCGTCTACAATCACCAGTCGCGTCGAATGGAAACCAGTCTGCTAGCGAAGTACACACGACTGTTTCAAAAAACTCCCAGGAGCCGGCTTCATCGGGGCCGGTGGAATAAGTGCACCTTCAAATCGCACACTGTACACACTGCAATCGCGCAGCCTTTCATGCTGTTACACAAATGCTGCTGGTTTTATGAGCAAACTCCCGGAGCTCCGTTACCGTCACTCCCTTTGTGCATGGGACCTGATAGCCGTCACTGAGACTTGGTTATCGAGCGCAGTTCCTAATGCGGAACTCACCCTCCCCAATATGTCTTTACTTCGTCGGGATCGTGCAACAAGGGGAGGTGGTGTCCTGCTCTATTATCATGAATCACTTCGTTGCGAACCATTAAGCGACCCTGCGTTATGTGACTCTGATGTTCTATGGTGCCAAATATCACTCAAACAAGACAGTCTTCTCCTGATTGCGGTTGTTTATAGACCACCCAGTAGCCATGCACAGCTTGATTCCTTCCTTATCTCTTCACTTCGGCACGCTCTAAACAAACGATTTTCCCACATCCTAATAATGGGAGACTTCAATTGTCCTAGATTTTGTGAAGACCTTGTTTCTCAACCGTTTGCCGCTGAACTGTCTGACTTACTGGCAGACTATCCATTGTACAACCACGTTCGTGAAGCAACTCGGTTTCGGGACATGAATGCACCATCCATTCTGGACTTTATCATCACAAATGAAGAGTTAATGATTGAGAATCTTTCCTTTACCCCTCCTCTCGGCCATAGTGACCATGTTGTTTTGACATTCACTTTCGTTACATTCATGGACCACTTTAATGAAACCCGCCCACAAACTCGTTGGATTACCGACATTGGATTGTTCCACGAACTTGTTGCTGCCAATTCATGGGACTTCTTAATGTCTGACAAGATCGATGTTGCTTGGACCACGTTTCTCACTCACTGGCACGCTTTGCTGCGCGCTGCCAGCCACGAGAAGCCTTTTCATCATAAGAAACCGGGCTCATTCCTTCGCAGCCGAACGAAGAAAGCCATAGCACAGCGAAACCTGGCATGGCGATGTTATCGGACAGGAAAAACAAAAATGACTGGGAAAACTACAGGTCGTTGCGAAACTATTGTACATACCTCAGCCGCCAAGACAAGACCCAATATGAATTGCATATATCCAACAAGTTTATGGAGAACCCAAAAAGCTTGTTCCACCTTGTGAACCAAAGACGCGTGGTCAAACTAGGAATTCCATCCCTAGTCAGCGCACACGGCCTCACATCGACCGCCTTGGAAGCTGCAACTGTGCTGTCGCAACAATACGCTCCTATTTTTAACCCTACATATCCCGCGAAACTTACCCACTTTTCTTTTCCCTCGCGCGACGTGCAAGAGATGCCGGAAATAAAGTTCACCCCTGAGGCAGTTCATCGGAAGATTCTGTGTCTGCGACAGTACTCCTCGTCAGGACTTGACGGCATCCATCCCAAAATCCTGAAAGTAGCCGCAGCACATATATCTCCTTTACTGGCGACTTACTTTCAACGTTGTTTGGACTCGGCTACCATTCCACAAGCCTGGAAGGAAGGTGTTGTAAGCCCTATATTTAAAGGCGGCAGCCGGTCCGATCCTGCAAATTATCGTCCCATCGTGCTGTTATCAGTGATTTCTAAAGTCATGGAGAGCATTGTCTCTGACCGCATTGTCTCACATTTCGAAACGAATCGGATTTTAATCAAACAGCAACACGGTTTTCGGGCCAAACGTTCGTGCACCTCTAATTTGCTTCTCGCACGAGATGAATGGACGAAATCCGTCGACGAAGGCACTGGTGTCGATGCTATATTTTTGGATTTCTCCAAGGCATTCGACCGTGTGCATCACGACATCCTTCTCCTTAAACTCGCTTCCTACGGCGTTGGATCATCCCTGGTATCATGGATGAAATACTTCCTATGCGATCGCTCTCTCTGTGTTCGTGTGCGCGACTGCTACTCAGCCCCCTTTCCAATCAAGTGTGGTTTGCCGCAAGGTTCGGTTCTTGGTCCAAGACTCTTCATTATCTTCATCAACGATATCGGACAAGACATTGAATCCCCGTTCCTCCTCTTTGCTGATGATGTCAAACTTTGGCGCTCTCTTAAATCGTCTGATGATTCCCGTGTCTTACAAGACGACTTAGATCGCCTACATTGTTGGTCCTCACGAAACTATCTTCCATTCAACGCATCCAAGTGCAGCGTTCTCCCCATCCGTCACTCAGCTTGTTTTACCTACCGTTTGGGGCAAACAACACTTCAACGCGTTCGGCAAGAAAAGGATCTTGGACTTATCATTCAGCAAGACCTTGGTTGCACAGAACAATGCGAACGCGCAGCAGCTGCAGCCAACCGCAACACCGGCCTACTTCGCCGCGCCCTCGGCAAGTTCGACCGGTTTCTCTTCCCGACTCTGTTGAACATTTACATCCGGCCACACTTGGAATACGCAGTGCAGGCTTGGCGGCCGTGGCTATGCAAGGACATGTCACTCCTCGAAAACGCCCAACGGCGTGCGACAAAGCTCGTCCGCGGTATGCGCCACTTGCCATACGAGGAGAGATTACGCCGTTTAAACACATACTCCGTTACGTACCGTCTTCTCCGTGGAGACATGATACTTACATACCGGATACTGAGCGACCCCTCCCATCCATGCAGCTCCCTACTCGTCCCATCCATCAGCACAAATCTCCGAGGACATGGACTTAAATTGCTACATCAGCAAAGTCGACTTGAATGTCGCCGCAGGTTTTTCTCGGTGCGAGTCTGCAGTCCATGGAATGCTCTTCCATGCAAGCTCTTTGAATCCGCTTCTTTCGGTTCTTTCAAGGGTCTCCTCGATTCCCACCTCCATGAAATCTCCCACTCCCAAGACACTAATACCCCCTCGTGGCAACGGTAAGTTCTCTTTCTGTGCCATTTGCATTTTCGTCACTACCCCTCTAACACTTCTCCAGTTTCATTGCTCTTCCAGATCCCAGTATCGGAAGTCCAAGCGCACGCAGTCTCAGCTGACCCTGTTCCGGAGGATGTGGTGGGTAGCGGTGTCCCGGGTTGACGCCCTACCTGTCCAAATGCCACAAAAATCCACTGATGGTGCAGGCTAACGCGAATGTGGCCCGCTATAAGGCTTTGGAAACTCGAACATTTTACTATTCTTTCTTTTCGATCCACCGCACAATCCACCCTGCGGTTTGTACAAGCTCCCCGCTTTTTATACCGTAATAAACTATTGATCTATTGATATCATCACAACACCACCTAGACTATCCACCGTCATATTTTCCGCTGAGAGCATCCACAAAAACATTACGCAGCTCCGTGACAACTAACCTCGGGGAATAGACCGGATAACGCCGAAAGCTTTGCGTGCGGTCGCTGCACATCTTTGTGAGCCACTTGCTGTCTACTTTCAAGGCTTGTTTGATACCTCGCGTGTTCCCGAATTTCGGAAACAGGGTATTATTACCCAATCTATAAAGGAGGAAACCGCAGCGACCCCGCGAATTACCGCCCAGTCACCCCGCTCCCCGTGCTTTGTAAAGTCATGGAATCAATCGTGTCTGACCAGTTGATGACTTTAATGGCCCGCGCTTGTTCTTGATGTTCATCAACGACATTGGTGCATGTGTGAACTCACCGCTTTTAATGTTCGCAGATGATCTTAAACTCTGGCGAATCCTCTCTTCCCCAAATGACTGTGATCAATTACAGATGGACCTCAACTCACTTAATAGTTGGGCAATTATGAACCAGCTACCTTTCAATCCACGAAAATGCCGATCTCTCCGCATTCGCCACCCCGGTGAACCTAGGTATCAACTAGGGGGCACCGAAATTTCGGTAAGTATGCCAGAGAAAGACCTCG
>JACCGJ010023086.1:0-28529 GCA_013407085.1 Atriophallophorus winterbourni
GGTTGACATATAACAGCATGGGTTAATTACAGTTTGGGCATGTCCATGTTTATTTATGAATGATGTTCAGCATGCAGTTTCAAACACAGATAAGCGGATTGGGAATTTACGTCCTCGAGGGCCGGAGACATTAATGCTATCATCATTTCAAGAATTGGGACAGTGTATTTTGTTGAATTTCAACAATTCGGAAAAGTAAATTCTAAAGAAAAAAGTTATATGACTAATAAAAATTTTAGTTAAAAGAACTAGAAGTCTTAATGACCGTATAAGTATAATTTTTCTATAGTTAATAGTCAATTGTGAATAGTCAATAGTATAATATGGTACAAAAGCTATGAGCCTAAAATATAACCATAGGATATTCAATACAGCTGGTGGGGTGGAGTTCAGCATGTTTGTCGGTTGCCGCTGCAGTTCATTGTGCACGCAAGTTAGTTTTTCGGCTAAAATCAGTGCTATCGAGCATAATACCCGGTGTATTCCTGCCACTTTACACGGCGTTAGTTCGTCCGTAGCTCAAATATTTTGTTGAGGCTTGGTGTCTTCACTACAAAAAGGATATCCTTCTGCTTAAAAGCGTGCAGCGCCTCGTAACTCGCATTATTGATGTTCAGCGATGAAAACCGTACGCTGCATGCCTGATGTCTCTCGATCGTTTTTTCTTAGGCGCCGTCGTTCGAGAGGAGATTCAATTTAAACCTTTAAGGTCTTGAATGGTTACGCGGCCAATGATCGACTTCTTTACCATAAGTCCCGAGCTGGGCACCCGGAGCCATTCACCTAAAATTGCTAAGAAGCGATGTCAGCTAGACTCCAGGAAACACTATATCAGCCTTAGGATTGTAAACCTCTGGAATATTCTTGGATGAACCAAGTCATGCAATGCATGATCATTTGTCTTTATGAACAAGTACATCGAATAAAACAGTGATTTTACAAATGTTTAGGTCGAACATAATTACACATTGTTTGTTAGCAACAAAATGGGATAGTCAATACAGTGGGTTGGGTGGAGTTCAGCAGGTACGGCGTCATTAGTCAAAGTTCCGTAAATGTTCGGGGTTATGTATCATAACTCTCAATACCAGGGGAGATGTATCGTCTTAGTTCCGTATTTATGTATCTAGAAAGGGAGAGGAAAATGGATGCAGTATCGGGAAGAAGAAGAACAGTAAATCCATCGAACTTGTTTATAAAAATAGAGATAAGCGTCAAGTCGCTCTTTGAAAATGAAGAGTGATGGGGGGTTGCGACAAAAACTGGTAGATAATTCCAAACAAGAGGGGTACGGACAGAAAATGTTTTTACGGCAGTTCAACCGACAGTGCTGGTGAGCTAGCTTAAAGACATATCATCGGGTTCCGGAACTGGGTGTCATCAAAAGCAGTCCATGGCACGGATGTTTGATCTCCTTAAGGATCTGTAAAACTAGTATTAGTTCCCCTCATGAAAACGTTGAGTTGCTGGACGTGGTCTACATAATTCAGCAAACTGAGTCCTTTGGTGAGATTTTCAAATCTCAGTTAGGCCTGCTCTAAAACGTGATGGTCACGCTTTAGCCTTGAAGACCGAACGGATACCGCATATTCCAGGTGGGGTCTGATGTGCGCGTGTTTGAGCGTGGAAATGTGGCTTCGGACAAAAGACCCGAAGACCCTTTTGAGGAGTCCTACGTTGAGAGTGGCGACTGAGGATGCGAAGCAACTTTGGAGTGAGCACTCAAGTTCAATTTGAACCAATACGCTGAGGTATTTTTCTAGCATACTCACTTAAAGTTCATTGTCCCCAAGCTTGTACCTAGGTTCGCCACGGGGACGAATGCGGATAGATCGGCAGTTTCGTGGGTTTAAAGGTAGCTGGTTCGACGTTGCCCAGTTATCATCATTCGAGGAAGAGAGGATGCGCCATAGTTTGATATCATCCGCAAACATCAGAAACGGTGAGTTCACACATGCTCCAATGTCGTTGATTAACATCAAGAACAGACGCGAACCAAGTACAGAGCCCAGAGGTAATTCGCATTGTATTGAAAAATAATGGGAAAGCGATTGTCTGACGCGAATGCGAAGTATCCTGGAGCGGAGGGATTCGGCTAATCAAGACAAGAGTGGGTTACCAATTCCAAGTAGGCTAAGCTTTTGCAGTAAAATAGCGTGGTCAACACGGTCGAAAGCTTTGGAGAAATCCAGGTGTATAACATCGACACCATAGCCTGCATCGACAGCATTGGTCCAGCTGTCCCGCGCCAGAAGCAAGTTTGTTGTACAGGAGTGTCCGCGACGAAGCCCATGTTGTTCGACAGCAGCAGCATTCGTGTTCTCCATAAAAGCCATCAAATTGTCGGATACAATAGATTTCATTACTTTGGAAAGCACAGGGAGCAGAGTGACTGGGCAGTAATTCGTAGGATCACTGTGGTTTCCACATTTATAGATCGGGGTAATGATTCCAGTTTTCAATCTTCAGAAACATGGTAGGTATTGAACAAACGTTGGAAGTACATGGAAAGTGGATCAAAAAGTTGCGCAGCAACAACACGCAATGCTTCCGGTGTGATCCGGTCCACTCCATGTGATGAGTTTTCATGGAGCTGCTTGATCTTTTTATATACGCTTTCAGCGGTGAACAGAATAGTAGAGAGTCTAGGGGGTGGTGGCGTGATATACAACGAAGATGTTTGGCAATTTTTGAATACCAGCATATAGTGATCCTTCAGTGTATTTGCGGCTCCATAGAAGTCCATGTGGAGCCGCCTTCAATTTTCAGTGGGGGATACCAGTTTTCAATTTTGTATTGTCGTTTATATAAAGGTATATCAGTTTTCGGTTGTTCTGAAACCGTGCAGTTAATTTGTTGTGGTAATCAAGCTTATCTCCACGCACTAGAGACGTACAGTGGTTGCGTAATTGTCGATATGCTTATCGATTTCGCACACACTCTTCCGATCTGAACGCACGCCACGTGGCGTTTCTGTAGCCGATCCATTTACGATTCTACTACGAATGAAAGTACGTGTGATACGTCATTTGTCTGTTTTGGAAGTCGATGATTGCTGTAGTAGAAAGTGCCACTGGGAGACAAATCTGGACCAGGTGTGCTCAGGATAGCCATTTAATATGAAGTTGAAATTGTTAGCAGCGACAATTTCTTGAGAAGCCTTGAAGTCCGTGACTACACGTAACATGAGTACCTTCTCGTCTAAGAATTCGGCGTAAGAAACGAAACAAATTTAAGGACAATGTGGTGGCTCTTCCTTTATAATGAATTTCTTCTACCATCAGTTCCTCGTTAGTCAGCACTAGATCTAGTAAACATGGACAATCGCAACTTTGAAAGCGTGTAGCAACATTAACGTGGTTGTACAATTGATGGCTGCTGATGAAATCGTCCAAATCCGCAGCGAACGTATTTGAGCTTCGTATGCCGACGACTTCTGGAGAGTTAAAATCCCCCATCAGCAATGCGTGCGTATGGGGTAGTGATTAGGCGAAGCAAATGGAAGCAAGAATGACATCATCAATGGAACGTTGAGTATTCGGCGGACGATATTTTATCGTTTGGATCGGCGTTGTATTAATATTAATTATCTTAGCTATTTTTTCGGAGTTGAAAAGGAGTTTAATTGCTTCTGTATACAGTCAATGAAGTGCTCAGTCTTATATATCTAGGAAGTAAATTCCATAAACGAGAATATTTAGGTAATGTGTTGCTCACATCCCCATCCCTTACACACCACTACCGGTTTCAGGCTGCTTGCCATCGTCAGGTGGAGAGAGTAAGATCAGGTTCAGTGAGCCTTGAAACAGTGGATTGAAGGTAAACAAGGTTATACTTGTATGCCAACTGTTATATAGGGTTCGTACAACGAACCACGATGTTCAGACACGAATCACAAAGTGATTCTTGGTCAAAGCACTCAAGGCGCTTATGGATGACCAAAGTAATGTGTTGCTCACATCCCCATCCCTTACACACCACTACCGGTTTCAGGCTGTTTGCCATCGTCAGGTGGAGACAGTAAGATCAGGTTCAGTGAGCCTTGAAACAGTGGATTAATGATAAACAAGATTATACTTGTATGCCAACTGTTATAAAGGGTTCGTACAACAAACCACGATGTTCAGACACGGAATCATAGAGTGATTCTTGGTCAAGCACTCGAGGAGCTTATGTAAGAACCCTATATAACAGTTGGCGTACAAGTATAACCTCGAGAATATTTAGAAATAAACAAATCTTTTCGTACCAGATTGTAAGTTTTTGGTTTACATATTTTGTTTTTATGGCGAAGATTATATACTCCAGACTTCTTGAAATCTAATTGTATATTCATTGTCAATCATATCTTTTTTTCAATATTCTGTTTATGTTTATTGACCAACGAAATTTGTTGGTTTAGGGGCTTCCTGACTACTGTTATTCTAAATGTGCTACGATTTTGAAGAAGAGCTTGCGACTGTTTAAATGAAGGTAAGCGAAATGAAAGCTCAGAGAGAAGCGGTGTTCTGTGCTCTATGTCGTTGTGTGCAGGTGTTCAAGCTTCGCTTCTTGGATGTGTAGTAACTACGGATGAATCACACTGCATACTCTACGTTTTATCATAAGATAATTGATTTGTCGTTATAATGGTAACATAATGGTAACTTAGTAACATTATAAAATCTAGTTATAGATTTCGAAATATTTTGTTGGCCTCCTTCGGTCGATGTCAACCATGAATGTACACCGCAATCGCGTGAATGTTTAAGTTTTGCAGCTTTTGGAATGACTAAACTGTCCGATACGGGAGGAACAATCTCTCCCGCATCGCTGGCAACGAAAGTCAGAACTCAATTGTATTGCGTCAGTTGCACGCCTGCGGCGTGATCTGCGTTTCGCAGCCAAGAGCTGTATCTGCTCCTCCCCAGCTTGCAGACGACGCTTTACACAGTGCCTCTAATGTGAGCGGTCAAGAGCAAGTTCTTCCCAACTCGCCGGGTCAATGTCAAGAGCTTTCATATCTCTTTTTCAAACGTCTTTGTACCGCAAGTGCGGTCTGCCAATGGTCGAATTCCTAGTTGCAATTCACCATACAGTAGATCTTTCTGAATACGACCGTTTTCCATTCTGTAAACATGACCAAGCCAGCGCAGGCGGCGCTGTCGCAATAGAGTGAACATGCTCTGTAAACTAGCTTTTGAAAGCACTTCAGCATTAGTCAATCTGTCCACCCACGATATGTTTGAGATACGACGGATGCTTCGTTGATGGAAAGCATTCAGCTTCCGTTCGTGTGTTGCGTGGGTGGTCCAGGTTTCACTGCCGTACAGCAAAGCATTTAGTACGCACGCGCTGTATACCATCATGTTTGTCTTTACAGTCAGCTTGCGGTTACCCCAAACACAAGAGTTCAAACGGGACAGAATGACAGCTGCTCTGCCAATCCGCTTATCAATCTCCGTGACTAGCGAGAGGTTATCCGCAATTGTTGAACCAAGGTATGTAAACTGATGTACTGATTCAAGCTGACAGTTTCAAACAGTGATGATGGGAGGCGAAACAGTCCCTTGATCAAGGACTTTGGTCTTGCTCATGCTGATTGTTAGCCCAAATTCTTTGCATGCCGACGAAAAACAGTCCGTTAGAGACTGAAGGTGCTCTCGGGAGTGAGCAATATAAGCTGTATCGTCGGCAAACAGCAGGTCACGGATTAGCACATTTCGTGCCTTGGTTTGTGCTCTCAAGCGGTTTAGGTTGAAGAGCGTGGCATCACTTCGCGTGCGTAGGTAAATACCTTCTGTTCCTGTCCTGAAAGTGTGCTTCAGAAGCAGAGAAAAGAAAATGCCGAACAGTGTGGGAGCAAGAACACACCCTTGTTTGACGCCTCGGCGAATTCCGAAGGCTTCTGATCTGAAACCGTTAAAATGGACTGAGCCCTTCATGCCTGAGTGGAAGGAAATAACGAGCTTTAGCAGGCTTGGGGGGCAGCCTATCAAATCAAGCATTTTGAAAAGACCCTACTAGCTGACGTAGTCAAATGCCTTCGTTAAATCACTTAAAACAGCGTATAATGGCATACGCTGTTCCCGACACTTTTCTTGAAGTTGTATCAGGGACAAGATCATGTCAACGGTTCATCTTCCCTTGCGGAAGCCACATTGAGATTCGGAGTGAATTCTATCAGCTAAAACTTGCAGCCGGATCTGTAAGACTTTAGCAAACAATTTGCCTACAACATTCAGAAGGGAGATTTCTCTGTAATTGTTGCAATCACCTCTATCTCCTTTATTCTTGAATAGCGTGATGATCTTTGTGTCTCGCATCTCTTGTGGGACACACTCCTCCTGTCAGCATTGAAGAAGCAATTGGTGAAGCGGTTGTAATAATGCTGCTCTACAGCATTTGATGAGCTCAGATTGAATTTCGTCGTCACCAGGGGCCTTTCCATTCTCTAAGCGGTCGATTGCTCTATTAAGCTCATCAAGATTAGGGGGAGTATCTAGATATTCAATATTTGGCAACCGCTCGACATTTTTAAATACATGTGGGAAAACCGTACTGTCCCTAGAGTAGAGAGAGGAGAAGTGTCCTACCTAACTTTTCATCTGCTGAGTTTTGTCCACAATCAGGTCACCAGATGCAGACTTAATGGGAGTCGTTATAAGTTAGTTTGGACTAAAGGCTCTCTTGATCCCGTCATACATGCCGTGAAAATTTCCAGTATCCGTAGCTTTTTGGATACTTAGGCTAATTTTTGTCCAGTAGTCATTTGCGCATCGCATTGCAGTCTGTTGGACCTTATTTCTAGCTGCTCTTAAAAGTAGTAAGTTTTCATCTGTTGGCATACCTTTTAACCTCGTGAATGCTGACCGTTTCTCATCCAACACAGCAGTCATGCCAAAAGCTTTTGCTTCGGACCAGTCGCTCGTTCGAGCTTTCTTCGGACTGAAAGTGGAAAGTGCGACTCGGCATATGCCGCTTTTTATTGATTCCCAGTTTTCTGGAGTCGATTCAAGTGGGGTTGTCTTGCTGAACTCGGCTGTGAGGGCTTTTGCAAATCGCGCAGCTAGATTAGGTTCGCACATGCGGGTGACGTCAATCCTAGGCTTACCAGACAATTTGGTGCGGTGAAATTTCGTGTCGGAAAGCTTCAGTTTGGCACAGACCAGTGAATGATCAAAGTCACAGTCTGCGCTTTGATATGATCTGGTGAGAAGTACGCTTCCAATATTAGTGCGCCTAACAAGAATAAGATCAAGCTGGTGCCAGTGCTTAGAGCGAGGATGTTTCACAAGAGACCTTATGCTGTGGTTTTGTTTGAAAGAAAGTGTTACTGATACAAAGTCTGTACTGTGTGCATAATTCTAAAAGGCGTTGTCCATTTTCATCGGTTTTACCTGCACCAAACCTCCCGAGACAGTTTTGCAAAAAATTCATAATCCGCCCCAACTTTGAAATTGAAATCATTGAAATCACCTAAATACCACTACACGGTTTCTTTGTGGCACGATTTTCAGGACTGTTGCGAGGTTGTGATGAAAAGCGTCTTTCTCAGCAGTCGTCGCAGAGAGCGTCGGCGCACAAACGTTTACCAACGTAATGGTACCAGTAATGCACCTCAGATTTAAAGTCCAAATCCGTTCGCTTCCACTGCTGCTCGGTTCTGTTGCTTTAAGAATGTCGTTTCGAACGGCAAACCCAACTCCATTCAGTCGAGGCTCATCACAACCCCTTCCTTTTCAAAAAATGTGTAATCTCTTTCTGTTAGTATACCAGTGTCTGGTAATCGCGTATATTGTAGGGCAGCCAAGTCGATATTCAGTCTCTTTATCTCATTTTTAATCGCAGCAGATTTCCTTACGCCTCTGATATTCCAGACGTCGTCATGGAATCTAGGAAGCATGGACCGGACGTTCCAGGTTCCCAGTTTCAGAAATGACTTTTGTTTTTAGTAGTTGATTTCGCTGGTGCGGAAAAAACAGTCTGCTTGTCGGTTGATTCCTAATCCCCATGCACCCAATGGGGATAGCTGACCGTGGCGAGACGGCACCGTATTGGCTGGGGGCTGCCCAGCTTGAGGCGGGCGGTAGCCGTCCAATGAGACCTAAAAGTCTCTCCCACAGTCAGAAGCAGCCTTAGGCGCTGAGCTCTACGCCAATCGAGCATAAGCATTTAACCGCTATCTGCTGCTTCCCGTGTTATTATCCGCAGAATCGGAATGGAGTGTCTTCTCCATTGGTGCGTTGTGATGTACGCCAGGGCAGTTCAAAGTGGAGAACTAGCTGTTGCCCACGCAGCAATTGCTTCTTTCCACGGCACCACCGGAACCAAAGGAACAGCTAGGCAGATATGTTTGGACAACGATGTCGTCGCAGACGTTGGCAGGGCAAAGTTGTATAAAACTTAGAACTGCCTAACGGGACTCTGGCTCCGGATTTTTCCTCAAGGTTGACTCCTGAAGCCTTTTCCAAGATTGGATGTAGCCACAAGGCAGTGGAGGTTTGAGATAAGGGTTTTACTTTCCTCAGGTGGACCGCCTTCATGGACTTATGAGCTCCACCTGCCCGAAGCATGCTCGTTTTGAGGCGCCAGTCAGCCGCCTTCGCGCTTTCTTCTGTCAGTGGAAGCAGTTTTGTCGGGCCACATAGGACCACGCGTGCGGGTCAGGAGCTAGACTTGGTTGTCAAAGGCTATATGAGACGCGTGCCATTGGAGCATTTTTGGAATTTGGAGCTTATCCCCCGGATTTGACAAACTTGGAACCTCAAAATATTTATATTCTCTAATATATGTGACACGAAACGTTCGTTAGAGAATTTTATAAGATTTGGTGTTCGCTGTTTCATGCTAATTTTGCGTAAACAGACAAAATCAGCACAATCTGCCGGAATGCCATATGAAGTTAGAATACATTATTTCATGTCATTTAAAGGATAATTATCAGCTTCATTATATAAAATATTATTCCTAGAACGGGATTCTCTCCGACTTATTTCGGTGCATTGATTTTCTACAAATTTATTGGCTTGTATAAGAATATCACGATCAATAATGTAATTAGGCTTTATAAGATATAATAACTGTTTAAGAGAATCAAAGAAATTTCGAGAAGTTGTTATTTCGTTAAATATACTAAATAATTCAGATACCGATGTTCTCAACTTATTCAACATTGAAGAAGTTTCACTATCTAACATCATAGTGCAATTTCTTGTTAGAGGTTTTTTACGAATTCTAATACGGTGAAAGATAGATGTTTTAGGATGAATTGTGTATAAAATATCGTGGAACGAAGATTTTAACTTCTTTGATATTATCACAAATATATCAGTTCCTGTATGTAGCGTATAAAAGAAACAGGAATACTAGAACTTAATTGGAAACACTTACCTTATTCAAGCAACGCTGTGTGCTATGCTAACTACTTCAACCAAGAGGACGCTCATTTGCAGATGGTCAGTGAATATGGACAATGGTTTCGATTTCATGTTAAATGACGGTCCGGATTCAATTTGGCAACATTTTGTTACTATTTAGCACCAGGTGTTGAAGCTTTCTTTGATCTATAGACCCGTCCTGCAAAAAGCCGCTTGCAAGCTTCTTCAGCGGTCAACAATTACCGCCCGGTTATCCTCACTAGTATACTATGTAAGGTTATGGAAAGTTTGATTCACGATAAAATTTGTGGATTTCTAACCAAACACTCTTTTCTGACTGCCGCACAACACGGCTTTCTAAAAGGTAGGTCATGTCTAACTAATTTGTTGAGCTTTCTAAACGAGGTCACTAAGAGGATGGATTATCGTATAGCTGCAGAAGTCTTCTATCTCGACTTTAGTAAGGCTTTTGATTAAGGCAAACATAGGCTCTTCCTTATCAAACTCTCAGCCATAGGAGTATCAGGAAACCTTCTGGGCTGAATTCTAACATTCCATGTCGAACGTTTTTTTACTGTCAGGTTGGATTATACATACTCCGCAAGTGCGCATATAACGAGTGGGGTTCCCCAGAGCTTAGTCTTGTGGCCTTTGCTGTTCCTTATCTTCATTGATGATCTAGACAACCAACTGCGCTCACCCTGTTATATGTTTGTTGACGACGTTAAAATTGTCGGTAGGTCGGATAAATCCGATCTGATAAATGAATTGGAAGCTGTAACGGCATGGGCGGTTAAGTGGGACCTTCCCCTTAATCTAGATAAGAGTCACTTTCACTCTACACTGGGGGGCAACATGATTGTCTTTACGCCCTCAGCCCACACGGATTTCCGTAGGGTAAAATCTACTAAGGAACTAGGAATCGTAGTCTCCGAAAACGTTAAGTGGGCTGACCAATGTGCTGCTGCGAATCAAAGGGCGAGGAGGGAACTCTTTCGACTACGTTCAGCACTCACTTTCAAGAAAGCTGAGGTGCTATTGCCCCTTTACAAGGCAATATTGATGCCACATTTTGAATACTGTATCCAGGCTTGGAAGCCGTATTACGAGAAGGATATTGTGCAGCTAGAAAAGGTACAGAAGCTGGTCACTCGCATGATTGAGGGGTTAGCGTACCCGAATTATGAAAATCGTCTATTTGCACTAGGACTTTTCTCGCTTAGCAGGAGGCAGTTTAGAGGGATCTTATAGAAATCATCAAGGTTGTCAAAGTATTAAGTTGTCTTAACTTCGATGACTTCTTCCGGTTCTCTCTTTTGGTTAATACACAAGGGCACAGTCTTAAGCTAAGTAAACAGCACACCTGGCTCGAATCCAGAACGCACTTCTTTAGCGTCCGTTTAGTGAACGCGTGAAACTCACTTCCCGCAGAACAAATCTGGGTAACTTCAGTAATTGCGTTCAAACAATGGCAGGACGAACGGTGGCAGATGCTCTTTCCGGAGCATTACCCATAAGACTAAATCCCTTCATATTTGTGGCCAAAAATTACAAAAATATTTGGAAAATTATTTTGAAACACAAAAAAGCGTTTCTTTTTAATTTTTTCGTATTTTTGAAATAAACTGCTGTCCATCGTCTCTTTATTCGATTGGACGTGCAACATGCATTAACTCTCTCATCTTTCGGTGATGAGACCTCTCTCATCTTTCATTCACAGGTACACACGCCTGTGTTTCTTACGAATCAATCCTGGTAGTGGAAAGTGTTTTCAAGCACATCTCCTAAAGAATCTTGGCACTCATTCCGACTTGGTCGACTATCGCTCTGTGATACTTATACAGATACTGATACTGAAGTTCATCCGAAGCAGAACTTGTAAATCGATCTGCCTCAGAAAGGCCGCGTGGACTAAATTTTAGTTGACGCAACTACCAAATGACTGGGCGTGTTATGGAAAATTACAAAATCATTGTACGTGAGAAATTTGATCATCAAAGTAAACTCATGGGTCAATTCCTGGATGGCAACAGGATTTTGTACAAATTTATTAACAAACATCATGCAACTTGTACCCCTGTACCTCTAATTTGCTTCAAGCTGATACTGCGTGACTAAAGTTGCTGTTGAAGTTCAGGAAGTCATTTACTTAGATTTGTCTAAGGCATTTGACCGAGTTTACCATGCGATATCACTAAACAAGGTGAAAGCACTAGTTTTTTTTGCCTCTACTGCAGTTCTGGGTATATGCATTTCTACGTTCGCCAAACCTTCGTGAGCTTGTTACACAGACCCTTTCAGATCCATCATCAATCCAGTGTGGAATACTTCAGTGGTCCGTTCTTCGCCCGTGTTTATTTTAATCTTTATCAAAGACATTGAACTTTAAGTCGAATCACAATTTTTCATGTTCGACGATGTAATCAAGATTTGGCGAGGCATCAACTCACCAAGCGACAAAAGAAACTTTAATCCGACCAAGATTCATTACACCCATGGTCTACGATCAACAGCTTACCATTAAACACTGATATAATTGACATACATTACGCATTCGTATTTCTGACTACCTGAAATATTTTCGGAGTGGCAATATGCTCGCTGTCACAAAGTAATAAAAAGATCTCAGGGTAAATGTACAAAATGACATTGACTGTTCTGCTGTGTATTAGAGCTTCAACCGTGGCAAATAGAAACGTAGGTCTTTTTAACCCTGTGTTCGGAAAAAATATCCAAGTTTTTTTTCGTTCCTTCTTCATGCGTACATCGGGCCGCACTTAGAGTATGCTGTCTTTGTCTGAAACCCATGGTAGAAATGTGACCATCACGCTTTTTAACAACCACAAGACGTTCTACAAAGCTTGTCAAAGGGATTAGCTTCCTCACCTACGAGGAACGTCTTACAATTCTTCAATTGTTCTCTACAAACAACCGTCATATCCGATGCAATCTGATCCTTGCTTATCGGATAATGACGGAAGAAACTCACTTAACTAGTGGTATGCTGAAAATGGCCTCATAATAGAAAAATCGCGGTCATCACCTGAAGTTGGCACATCAACACATTTGATTGGACTGCCGCAGAAAATACTCGTGGTTGGAAAGCAATACCACTTTCGGTTATATCTGCCTCATCACTACATATTTTTAAAGAACGCACTGACCTCTATTTTATCACACAATACGCAATTCTTCATTATGCTTCTATCACGATTATAATTTATGTGATACTGAAACATATCTTTAACTCTTTCCACAGAGATTTCTGTCCCAAATAATATGGAGCACGTTTCTCTTCGACCACTATGCTGACCTGTTGAAACTTATTCACAAACAATGTTATAACTATCATGTGGTTATTCCATCGAGCTTGTAGATTTTCCCCAGAATACACTATTGAATATTGACTATTACCAGACTAGCAGAACCTGTGAATAGTCTTTCTAACGCTTTCTTGCCAAATGGATATATTTCGAGTAATTGGAAGCTGACTAATGTGATTCCGATACATAAAGGTGGCAGTCGATCCTCAGTTTGTAAGTACATACCTGTAAGCCTTACTAGCAACTTATGTAAAAACCTGAAGAAACTTATTAGTGATAGGATCTGTCGCCATCTAGTTGATTACTCGTTGCTGAACTCTGCTCAGCACGGCTACCTTAAAGGGAAGTTGTGCCTAAAAAACCTCTTATGTTTTCCTAACGAGGTCACCATGAGGCTAGATAAAGGTCAACAAGTATAAGTTTTTTACTTGGACTTTTGCAAGGCTTTAAATTCGGTAAACCACAGATTGCATGCAACCAAACTTGTTTATATGTGTATCGATGGTCTTTTGAAGAAATGGATAATAGGCTTCTCAAGCAATAGATTCTTTCGTGTCAGGATAGGCAATTTGTATTCGTCGGAAGTGAAAGTTGTTAGTGGAATCCCACAGGGTTCCTTACTCGGACCGATACTTTTCCTCATTTTCATCGATGATTTGGCAGCGTCGCTTAAGTGCCTTGCTATATTTTTGCGGATGATGTCAAGTTTATCGGATCACTGAATGAACAGGATCTTTCTGAGGACATAGAAAAGGTCATCAATTGGTCTGGTACATAAGATCTACCAGTAAACTTCACTAAAAGCTATCTCTTGTCTGAAGGCATTAGGAATCTAGAGGTTGCTGCAGCAGATAATATACTTAAGATGAATGGGGTGCCGAAAGTTCGTGACTTAGGTATAGAGGTTTCAGCGGACTTCAAATGGGCTGATCAATGTGCAGCTGTTGCACACCGTGCTAGGAGAGAGCTTTTTCGCCTTTGATCAGTTTTATCCTGCAGGTCCCCAGAGGTGTTCATACCATTATACAAAGCGGTCGTGAGACCACATCTCGAGTATTGGGTTCAAGTAGAGTCAACTTATTTGGAAAAAGATATCGCCAAGCTTGAAGGTGTTCAACGTCTAGCTACTCGTATGGTTGTAGGGCAATCGGGTAGGTCGTATGAGGAACGATTGCTGAGTCTAGAACTCTTCTCACTAGAAAGGAGGCGGCTACGTGGGGACCTGATTGGCACCTTCAAAATCATGTCAGGTTTTAGTACTATTCATCCCAGTGAATTGTACGCCATGGCGCCGTGTGTAGGTACTCGAGGCCACCCATTAAAACTGGCCAAGCGACATGTCAGGTCCAATGTTCGTAAGTTCTTCTTTAGTGAAAGGGTAGTAAATTGCTGGAATCGTCTTCCTAAAGAAGTTGTTTGTTCTACTTAGGTAAGTGGTTTCAAGAATGGACTTGACTCTGTATGGCCTTCATTATTTCCTGATTTTTATCCGTAAGTGAATAGTTGGTATGATCCTCATGTTGTCTTTGGAACGCACTAATGTTTTTCTGTCGCATTCCAGATTACTCTCATACCAGAAGATATTGGTGAAGATATTGTTTGAAGTGTTCGACGCTCTTCTGTGGCGTACCACCGGAAAAAATCTGGACGCTCGATTGGCACGTTAGCTACATACTATCGTGTGGAAACTGAACTGAACTGAACTGAATCAGATGTGATTGGTCCGATTAATTTCTTCTTATTCTTGATAGACGACAGGGGGTCAAGCCCTTGTAAGCCGCATCTCTTTATATCAGCAACATAGTCCAGGAGAACCTCGGTTAAAGAAATCCTGTCCAGTGTTGTTTAGCTTCGCCGTGATTACAGGCAATACCTTATTCAAAAGTTGCTTGAATTGGTTTTCAGAGCTTGCTGAGATAACCTCTTCCGGAAGCGCATTCCACAAGTTAACAATTCTTGTTGAGAGCGTAAATCCCTGAGGTAGGCGTAGTGTCCTTCGCTTTTGAAGCTTTAGAGCATGGCCACGGGTTCTTGAGTCCGTCACGAGAGGGAAAAACTCGCGCAGCTCGTCACCATAAGCTCCCAGTAATATGCGACGAGTTAGCAGCAGGTCGTAGCGCACACGCCGAATACTGAGCGACATGAGGTTGAGGCGTTGAACTCTCTCCACATAAGGAATTGATTTCAATCCTTGTACTCGTTTCGTCGCCCGCCTTTGCAATTTTTCCAACTGGTCACGTTCTCCCTTAGTTTGAGGATAGGTGGCTGGCAAACCATATTCCAAAACTGGTCTCACGTATGTGGAATAAAGAATGCGAAACATTTGTGGAGTAATCGCCGAAAAAGACCGACTAATAGCCCACCATGAGCGGTTTGCAGCAGCAGCTTTCCTGTTCGTATCCTCCTTGGATTTAAGCGTCCGAGTCACAATTGTACCCAGGTCACGTTCAGTATCAACCCACTTCAGTTGATGATCCCCGAGGAAGTACGCACCTTCGGGCGTGCTTGGCCCCAAAAGCATTACAGCGCATTTCTGTCGGTTTACAGGAAGCTGCCATTTTACCGTCCAATCAAGCAATTTGTTCAATTCGTTCTGAAAAATGGTATTATCAGCAGAAGAGCTTACTGTACCCCAAACTTTCAGATCATCCGCGAAAAGTAGACAATTCGTATTTAATGAGTCGGGGAGGTCATTAACATATACTTTAAAAGTAACGGGCCGAGAACAGATCCTTGCGGAACCCCGGAAGTTGGACGTGTAACCTGCGATTTGACTCCGTTAACCTCGACCTGTGTATAACGGTCAACAAGGAAGTCTTCAATCCAAGTTAGAACAGGTCCCTTTACACCACGAGCACGGAGCTTGAGCAATAGACGTTGAAATGGAACACGGTCAAAAGCCTTACTGAAGTCAATGAAGGCAGTGACTACCGGGTGACCCAGATCAAGTTCAGCACACCAGTGCTCGCGAGCAGTGATGAGATTGGATGAGCATGATCGTCTTGGCGTAAAACCATGTTGAGCAGATGTTAGCTGACTGGTTGTAAGGAGAAAATCTTCAATCTGTTTCTTCAGCAGTCGTTCCAGAGTCTTCACAACTACCGAAGTGAGGGTAACCGGTCGGTAGTTAGCCGGATCACTGGTTTCACCGCCCTTATACATTGGTTTGACAATGCCGTACTTCCAATCTTTAGGTAACCTACCATACCTCAGGGATAAATTGAAGATTAGCGCCAGTGGTTTATGTATGATACTCGACAATACCTTTAAAAGCATTGGGTGTATATCGTCCGGGCCAGGTGCTGAGTGTACATCGAGTCGTTCTAGTAAATACTGCACCATCTCTGGCGAGATCGAGATATCCGGCATTTTGGCGTTGCTCTCATGAAGCAGAGGAATGGGAAACGTCTCCTCTGTGTAAACCGAATTGTACTGAGCGGCGAGAAGAACTGCTTTACGTTCATCTTCATGTTCAGTCGTACCTCCCATAGATCTCAAGCAAGGTACTCGTTGAGAAGCTTTCGTTCTACGTCTTATGTACGCAAACAAGCGTTTCGGCATCGAGTTGGCTTCGTCCACCAAGCGAGTTTCATAGTTCTGCCTTTTTCTCTTTTGAGGTAGGTGCACTTGTTGCGGATAACTTTGTAGGTTACATAGTCATCGGTGCATCCACTAGAGCAAAACTTCCGCCATAACCGCTTTCTTACCTTCATGTATTTACGGATAACGTTATCAAACCACGGCGGTCCCTTAGCGGGGGAGCTTCCATTCATCCATGGGGCATGATTTTCAAGCGATCTTATTTTACCCAAAAAGTCCAACCAACAGATATCAACATTCGTAGATAGAGGGAGTGACCAGTCCATCGAGTTTGCAGACGTGATTAGACTCGTTGTGTCTAATTTCCAGTATTTTCTCCGGGCATGCGTACGTATTCTCGGTTGAAGACCCCGATTCCAAACGAACCATAAAGAACAGTGATCGCTGCAGCCAATGGGGGTCTCAATAGACAGATTCGTAACATCAGAGAATCTAGGTGTGACCACCAAATCCAATATCGAAGGAACTTGGCCGACGCATATCCTCGTAGGATCGTTTACATTCTGCACTAAATTCAGCTCCAAAATCGTATCTAGGAATTCACGTTGGAACGGTTCACCTCTCGAAACTAAATCCGCCCAGTTTATATCAGGAGCATTCAGGTCTCCAAGAACGATACAGTCACCAGTGATACCATATCGTTTGATTTGATCACATAACACAGGAACGTAAGCTCCAGGTGAGCGGTAAATGATCCCAAGTGATGCAGCTCCAGAGCTAGACTTCACCTTACACCAGAGGCTTTCGGCATTTCCAGCATCATTTTGAAACCTTTCCAATACTTCCACAATCAGGTGCTCTTTGAAGTATACGGCAACGCCACCGCCAGATCTCGAAGCTACTCTGTCACTTCTGAAAAGCGCATAGTGTGGTAGCGCGCACTCCATATCAGATATATCCATTGTTAACCACGATTCCGTAACAGCAATGATATCTGGCTGTCGCCGACAGACAATTTCACTAACCTCGTCAAGTTTATTGCGTAGACTCCTCGCATTGAAAAGCAATACTCGAAATCTCTTCACAGAATGATTAACTGGGGTTGGATTGACAGCGGCTTCCAACGAATGTGCGGCCTCCTCCTCACTACCCGAAAATCCACAATATGGAGATCAACCTCGCCAGCTTCCCTGCGTGCTCGCAATTCTTGGGTAGCTGTTTTCATTTTGATTCTATCTTCAAGAGACAGGTCGCGTAGTATCTTGAATGGCTCACCCTTACGGCGATGAGCGCGTCTTAGTACCATCTGGACTTGTTCATCCGAAGCTAAAACAATTTTCAGCGTCCACGGTTTATCATCCTCCTTCTTCCGGCCAAGTCGGAATGCAGAAATGATGGTAACTCCTTCCTCTCCTTGATCGAAAAGCTTTAAAAAAGTTGATTGTAGGAAAGTTCGCTCTTGTTGTAAACGTATTTTAGCTATGTCCCCAGTTTGCTCACGAACTTTCACCATGATAAGGCATTGCTTCCGAGAATCAAAATGTGGCTTCTTTGAGACCGGAGATCTAAAAGCATTATCAGAAATAGGTACTTCTTCCACTACATTTAGCTGACCCTCTATTTTGCTCAATCGCTGTAACAATATTTCATAGCCCGGATCACTGGCTAGACCCTTCGACGTCACATCTGCATAAGTCTTATTCCTTCCTGACTGTTGAGCAAACGGTGTTGAAGGCGAGCAAACGTCCAGTTCCTGAACGTTCAATGGATCCTCGATACTAATACCAGTTAGTAAACGGCTTGTAGTCGAGAAAGCGAATGGCATGCAAGTTTTCTCCACAGATAGGTGGTGCCTATCCTCAGCTGAGGTAGGGTCAATGTTCATGTCACCTCCATCGATCACTTTAGTAGCTTTAGTAGATGCAGCTACGACTTTATTCTGACTACCTCCGTGCTTAACACTTGATGGTGGAAGGCATATCTTACATACCGTCCGAATAATATCGCATGATATAATCTGAAGCCACCGATACGTCTCTGGCCTCATTCCTGCGCACCGAATATGCATCTATTTGAGACATATTTCACATTGTACTGCTTTTGTATTATCAGCAACCTGTTTAGCGCATACAAGACAAGAGTCCCCCGAGCGAGCAGCGATGCACTGATTCCCTTGCATCTTCGTGACAGAAGGTGCTGTACTATCTACTTTTGCAGATTTTCTCGTCATAACCATGTTGAAATCCGGTGAAAATCAAATCAATACAAACCAAAGGATTCGTATGAAGCAGAATACCACGTTGACCTTTGAAAACGTTTATTTTTGCGAATATGCTCTGTGTCAATTTCACGCATTTCTTGAAATAAATTTAATTCCTCATATAAAAGAAATAAATATTTCTTCACAATGTTAATCATTAGATGTGTCATTTTTGTTTCAGTGTATAAAACAGTATTGGCGCGTTTGTTAATAGTTTGGTGAGATGGTCGTCACGCCGAAGAAACCAGATGCCGCAGCCGGCAAAAAATCCGTAAGTTTCCTGTTGTTTCATATACAATGCTCAGAAAACGTTAGAGTCAATTAACAGTCGTTTGGCTCTGACAATGAAAAGTGGAAAATGTGCTATCGGTTTGCGTCAAACTTTACGATCCCTACGAACTGGTGTTGCCCGGTTAATCATCATTGCTAACAATACTCCGCCATTAAGGTAAGTAATGAGTAAATCGGAGCCTTTTGGCTGAGATGATTTAATTTTCATGAGCGTTGCTCTCATTAGTTTATTTTCCCGCTGCATTCCGTCAAGGATTTAAAATTCTCAATCCTCTTCAGGAAAGCTGAAATTGAATACTTTGCTGTCTTGTCTAAGACTGGAGTACATCATTACAACGGTTCCAATCGCGATCTCGGTACAGCATGTGGGAAATATTTTCGTGTTAGCACCTTGGCCATTGAAGATCCAGGTATGTTTGTTTTACTATTATTTCCTTCTAGGTGACTCTGATATCGTGAAAACATTACCTCATGATGCCTAACCGCGTTACCTAAATACATATTTGCGATCCCAAGTTGTTTTGCATACATAATGGTTTTGCTGTTTCCTTTGTTAGTTTTTGGATTAATAATTCAGACCACAGATGCCGCTCAGTCTAATAAGCTAGCTGAGCTGGGCTCTCTGTAACTAGACAATAATAATTATTCGGTTAAGCTAACTGGGAGGAACCTACTTCGGCTAGAAGATTACATTTTTGTAATGTGTGCTTGCGATCTTAATACGTAACATGCGTCAAAACACCAGTCGGTTTGTGCATGTGTATGAAATTGCAAGCCCGATCCAAGCAGTCCAAGACTGCACGTGGGTTTAGATGTTGTCAAGTTGCAAGGAAAATCGTAGACAGTGAGGCTACAGCGTGTATTCCCATGCAGCTCCATACTGGTAGTTAATCAATTTAGCATAGTGTTTGAGCAGCACAAAATTAAACGTCTAATATGCATAACTTGTTACAACTCAAAGGTAAGATACTCCTCATCACGATAGCTTTAACCGTTACGCCAGTCTATTTTGAAGTTTCCGTGTGTGAATATTTGGGAGAAAATTAAAGACAACGTAAATGAATGTAGGAGAACCATTCAGTCGTACCCTAAATAGTTTCTTTCTGGACATAACCTTTAAATAATGACAGTTCTTTCTTATTTATAGTATGAGGCGATGCACAAACGTGCAAAATCCTCGTCTGGGTCCTTATTATCAAGTAATGAAGCGATGTATTACAAATTGATGCCCTGTAACAATATAGTACTTAACACGCAATTTGTATCAAGAACGTTTTACAATACGCAACAACCGAGAAGCAGAACTGTCACCGTCTGTCTAAAAGCACAAGCCTGATCCAGGCAAATTGCCACAGTTATATGCTGCACATACACTAAGATGCTGTCAGGTTGCCCTGGCCTAGACAGATGAAGGGGAAACTAGAAATGGTAGTGAGATCCAGCGTTTCAGCTTACTACCGTTGGCCAATCAATTTAGCACGATGTTAGCCGCACAGCACAGAAATGCTGCACAATTGAACGCCCACAAGAGTATCAAAGTTTTAAGGAAAACTTGAGCGTCATCGGACGCCATTCTAATACTAAATATTTAAGAGAACATTTGGGTTTACTGAATTGAATTTTCCTTGATATACTAAACATGTTTATTTCCGGATTCAGATAGGTTCTGTCGAGGATTAAGAGTTTAACAGCCTTCGTAATTGCTGAATCCAGGTTACTGCACTCGAACTTGTGATTATATGTGATCCATGGTGTCCGGTCACAATCCCCAGGGAAGGTATTTAAATGTGTGCAATGACTCTTGAATATGGTACAAGTAGTAGGTCGAAGAACATTAATTTACATGAGAAACGAGTTTTGGTTCGAGAAACAATCAAATAATGGCAATATTGAAGATATAAGTTTGCCCCAGCTATATTTCCACGTGGAATAACGCAAGTAGTGGCCCGAACGAATAATGCTGTAGATGACTGGCATCATGCATTACAGTCACTTTTCGTGCCAACATCCCACCATGCCGACATTTCTTAAAGGATTACTGACAGTAAGCAGGTGCTGGGGTTCATATCAAACAGAAAAAGTACGCTGAGATATGCGCCAGGACATCTCGAGCAATTCATCGATACTCAACTACGGAAAGATTGACGTTCTTAATCAATCGATACAACCTCTAATGATCAATTATAATATGGTTACTTTGGATTGAGGGTTGATTTCCATCCGGTGGATGCCACGCTCCTGTTGAATAGTCGAGCTTCTGTACAAACTAGCATAAACCATTCGCCACTGGAACTTTATTTGGGTCAACTATTGCTATGGATCCAATGAGGTAGGCACACAGGTCTTCGTGGGGAATGCTGCCGCATATTCAGGTCGTTTATTGTTAAGGCTGTGACTGAAAGAAGAAAAACCAAATAAAACGGGCAGAAGCACAGCATTTGCTTGTTTAAGCTTACCGGGGCACGTTCTCCGTATGGATGAGCGACGCCTTCCTCGCCTAGCTCTTTTTGCTCTCTCTGGACCTGATTGGAAACGTCGCCGTGGCGGACAAAGGAATACCTGGCGGAAGACCCTCAAGCGTCTAACAGCCCCACTAGCCATCGTGGGAACATCGCGCTTACCCGGGTGGGGTCCGAAGGACCGTGAAGATATGTGGCTGATAACACTCAGTGTGATGGCAAAAGAAAGGAAACAGTGGCGAGAATCCTGCCGTGCTTGTGTTCCCGTTTATCAATGACCCTCCCCCCTCCCTTTTTCCAAAAAGACAAAAAAAGATCAAAAACGGCATGTGTAAACAGACAGACAAAAAATCCCCCTCTTTTTTTCTTTTTTTCTTTCATCATGTACCCTCTTCACGGTATACTTGTTGGCACATCGTTTGTAAAGACTTGTGTGAAATAATAATAATTCTTTCATCATGTACCTTCTTCATGGTATACTTGTTGGCACATCGTCTGTAATTGTGTGATAATAATAATAACCGTCACGTTTTGAGTGACAGCTGTGGTCGTACTGTTAAACTGTATCTCAGTCGACAGCCGCATTAGTCATGCGACAAAAAGCCAATAAACCGCGACCAGTTTTTATTTGCTACCTACGCACCGATTGCAGCTTTGACCTTGCTAGAGATGCACTACGCGAAATTAAAAGAACGTGATTTGCAACATGGATTCATTTTTTATCTTAGTTGGAGACGCATGGAGCGATGGGCAGAACATTTTGAAGCACAGTTTAACTGGCCTTCTGCACCCACTGATTTTGAGAATACGGAACACTGTACCCCATGGTCGATTTCTCTTGAGGCTCCGACTCAATCAGAGATTTACAGTGTAGTCCGGAGCCTTAAGCGCCATCGGGCATCAGTGCTGATGCTTTGCTTCCGTCATTGTTCAAAGATGGCGGTTTCGCTTTAGTTCGCCAACTTCAAACGCTGTTCGCCAACATATGGGCTGAGGAACGCGTTCCGATCCCTTGGAGAGAATCAATAATTGCTCCTATTTTCAAAAAGGGACGGCGCGATTCCTGTGAAAATCATCGGGGTATCAGTCTCATTTCAGTAGCTCGTAAAATACTGGCGTCCATTCTGCTTCACCGATTGAGTACCAAACGGGAAGAGCAAATCCGTGAGGAGCAAACTGGGTTTCGTGCCGGCCGAGGGTGCATAGATCAAATTTCACACTCCGTCAGTTACTGGAGCAACGCCACACTTTTCGTAAACCAACTATCGTGGTATTCCTTGACATCCGAGCGGCATTCGATTCAATCGATCGTGAAAGTCTTTGGAACTGTCTACTGAGACATGGAGTGCCCGAGAAGTATGTTTGGATCTTGAAAGCCTTATATTGCCAAACTTCGGGCAGGGTTCGAGCGTACGGACAATTGTCGTCCTCGTTCAATATCTCCAGCGGGGTGCGGCAGGGCTGCCCTATCTCGCCGTTCCTTTTTAACTTCGCGATCGACTATGTCCTGTGAAAAGCTTTAGCTGGCCTGGTGGGCACAGGTGTTGAACTTCTGCCGGGTGAGCGAGCGACCGATCTAGAGTATGCCGATGACATCGCACTTCTGGGAGATGATCCTCATATAATGCAACAAGCCCTGGACCGCCTGGCACTTGAAGCTTCAAGGTATGGCATGTGCTTTGCGCCTAACAAGTGTAACACACTTACCCAGGATTGGAGCGGCTCTCTTCCAAACCTAACTGTGTGCGATGTCAATCTTGAATTGGTCGACAGCTTTGTTTACCTTGGCAGTTGTATCTCCGCTGGAGGTTGTGTCGAGGACGAGATCTCACATCGTGTTCGCAAAGCGGGTGGCACTTTTTCATTTTTTAAATGATTGTGTAAATATATATATCGCAAAGCGGGTGCCGCGTTTGCTAACCTTCGCCACCTGTGGCGTCGACGCGATGTTTCACTCCATACTGAAGGCCGAGTGTACAACGCAGTGGTGCGTGCTACACTCCTTTGTGGCTGCGAAACCTGGTCTATCCGAGCGGAAGATGTCCGTCGGCTTTCTGTTTTTGATACCTGTTGCCTGCGTAGAATTGCTCGCATTCGGTGGCAGCATCGTGTTACAAATATAGATGTCTACAAGCGGGTGTTAGGACCAGGTGGCCACGGACTGAGAGAAATGCTGATGCTTGCTCGCTTGCGATGGTTGGGACTGTTTGAAGAATGCCCTTCACCGTTTTACCGTCCCGCGCCTTCATTCCAGATCCTGACAGCAAGCTGGGAGAAAAATCGGGTGGCCAGTCCATGACGTGGCGCGTTTGGGATGAAGAAACTCACCGTAGCGCTAGGCTCAGTTGGGCGTATTCGTTTGCCTGGGTGGGGTCCAAAAGCTCCACCTAATAGTTGGCTGGAAACCTTACGCGATATTTTACAAACCGAAGTCCGTGGCGCCAGTGTATTTTATTATGTGTGTCATAATTTTTTATTCGGTATTATTTTACATAAAAAACAAAAAACAAAAACAAAACAAAAAAACCAAAAAATCGCATGCAGTGAAACTACAAAAACAAGCTGCTTTTTTGTGCATTTGCTTTTGCGTATTCCGCTTGCCTGCTTTCCCTTTTCCACGCGCTTGCTTATCTGCTTTTCCTGCATCATATTGCTTGGCACTTTGTCTGGCTCCAGACTTGTGCTTCATGATGATGATGATGGAGACGTGAATGGGTCATCATCTTCATAGGTGCGTTTTTATGTGGAAGGTTAGGTCTCGATTGTTATCGAATTGGCAATGGTGGAAGGCTGATTAGCTTGGGCTCGAAACACGCTCTTTATCTTCTTCCTGATAGACAACAGGGAGTCAAGCCCTTGTAAGCCACATCTCTTTATATCAGCAACATAGTCCAGGAGAACCTCGGTTGAAGAAATCCTGTCCAGTGTTGTTCAGCTTCGCCGTGATTACAGGCAATACCTTATCCAAAAGTTGCTTGAATTGGTTTTCAGAGCTTGCTAAGATAACCTCTTCCGGAAGCGCATTCCACAAGTTAACAATTCTTGTTGAGAGCGTGAATCCCTGTGGTAGGCGTAGTGTCCTTCGCTTCTGAAGCTTTAGAGCATGGCCACTGGTTCTTGAGTCCGTCACGAGAGGGAAAAACTCGCGCAGCTCGTCACCATAAGCTCCCAGTAATATGCGACGAGTTAGCAGCAGGTCGTAGTGCACACGCCGAATACTGAGAGACATGAGGTTGAGGCGTTGAACTCTCTCCACACAAGGAATTGATTTCAATCCTTGTACTGGTTTCGTCGCCCGCCTTTGCAATTTTTATTACCAGCATAGCCTAAGCCATTCGAAGCGTCATAGTCCTAACTAGAAATCGTCGACGCCGTTTTGTAAATTGGCTATATTTCTGTCGCTATTCGTAATGTACATGATTGCCACTAAAACTAGGTTACCTGTTTAGAGTTGGATCACGTGTTAGACTGTGCTATGGTCTCGATTCAATGTAGTAAGAAACCAAGAAAAGTCGAAAGACAGATGATTGTTACCAGACTAATTGCCTCCCCATTCTCTGAGAGGTCCAGGGTAGCTCAAGTTTGTGTCTTTCTGAAGTCCTCAAACATAGTAACGATGAGCAAAGACATTAGAAAACGATCTTATTCAATAAAATAGCCACGTTAAATCGTTGGGCTGACATCCCGTTTAGCTCAAAACTGGGTTTCTGAATGCACTCCAACTAAGGGACCAACTCCGCTGCTTTCTGCTGACAGCGTAAAGTGGTGTGTCACGAATGCAAACGATTGCATGTGTTATCGAATTCCACTCCGCCTTTGACTCTGTAGACCTTGGTTGTTTATGAGACATTATGCTATCGGATAGGGTCCTCTTGAAGATCGCCCCAAATAGAGCCGGTGGTCAAACGAAGACCTGGCTGTTAACTGTGAGGGAGGATATAGACGCCCTGTGACCTCGTATCATCTATGGCGTTCAAAGGTGGGATCACGATCGACGCACGTGGGCTGGCGTGATTCGAGACATCAACGAAGCCGGCTAATCCACCCGTGGAGCCAGCCGCACAAAAGTAAGTCATCAGAACAACTGGTAGCGACAGTTAGGAACGAGTGTGGTTGTACGTGAGCCAGAGGGTTCGCAGATTTTAAACAAGCTCATGAGTGATGGGTAGAACATTTCCAGATAGTTTATCTGTCTGTTTGCACGCATTGCTTTTGGGGATGCAAAACACTAGTCCATTGGCGATTTTGCTCGAGGCTCGCGTTCAATTAGAGATCTGCAATGAACTCCGGATTCATAATCACCACGGTATTGGGTCCTGTTCATAATAAAGCACAAGTCTGGAGCCAGACAGTGCCAAGCAGGCAAGCGAATATGCAAAAGTGAAAAACATTGCTTTTGTAGTTTCACTGCATGCCGGTGAATGATTTAAGGGCGAGATCGCATTGCGTGTAAGCAAGACGGATTTATCGTTCGCCATTTATTGCTACAACGCGATATTTCGCTGCATACTAAAGGCCGGTTATACAAGCAGTTGTGCGTGCCAAACTTCTTTATCATTGCGAAAACCGGTCTATCCGATCGGAAGATAGCCGTCGCTTTGGGCACACTGTCGTATAGAATGGTTCGCATTCGGTGGCATTGTCGGGTTGCTAATGTACGTCTGCAAACGGGTTTTAAAACTAGGAGTCCAAGGAACAAAAGACGTGATGATGCTTGCTTGTTTGAAACTGTTGAGACTCGTTTTAAGCATACCTCGTTACCTCCACTGTATTGTCAACTAGAGTGACAAGGAAAGCTTTTTATGATGCTTAGCAGTAAAAGCCGCAAGGAAGCTGTCTTGCTAATGTGGCTCTACTCTTTTACGAAACTTGAGGTATAGGCACCTCACCGCATTTTGTTTGTGATTACTCTTCTATAGAATCCGTAGATATTTAAGTCCCACCCTTCCCCATTTTGTATGATTTTAATTTTTTCCTGGTTGTGTGTCGGTTAAGCACTCGGTACATTCTCATATCTATCTAGGATTGGGAAACCTGACGGCATCTTAGCCTACGTTCAGTCTACGACTGTGTGGCACTTTACCTGGATCAGGCTTGTACTTTCATACATACTGCCTGTGTAATACTAAGTTTATGGTGTTGACCTCGTTGTCATGTACCACATTGCGTCTTATTCTGAGAACCAGGTTAAAGCTGGAAGACAACTGGGTGTCCAGTCAGAGACATGTCTCCCTAGATAATGGAGCTTACCGTAGCACCAGGCACAGAAGGATATATTTGTCTTCTTGGGTGAAGTTTAAAAGATCAATCTAATAGCTGGTTGATTACCTTAAACTATGCAGCTGTAAACCGAATTCAGCATCTTAAGTTTAATCCGTTATGTCATAATTTTTATATTATATCGATCTATCGTATTTCTTGTCTCGAGGGGAGAAAAATTAGGGTTCTCTGGCCCACAAGACAAAAGTTTAAGAACGTGTTCATCTGTCATTCATCCATCGAACTCCTTGTTATGAGTGACTGATGTTTCCCAGAGAACACCACCCGGTATTGCTCAGTGGATCAGGTAAGTAATAAATACAAAGAATGATCCCGGCTATAGACCGCACGTGTGCTAACGTACTGTCAGGTTGCCTAGGCCTAGATAAAAATACGAAAAACCGCAGCGCGTTCCCGTATGCGCTCAATACCAGAAGCAAATTAATATAATACGTTACTTACGC
The DNA here is from genome assembly GCA_013407085.1 of Atriophallophorus winterbourni. Classification (NCBI taxonomy): domain Eukaryota; kingdom Metazoa; phylum Platyhelminthes; class Trematoda; order Plagiorchiida; family Microphallidae; genus Atriophallophorus; species Atriophallophorus winterbourni. The sequence continues at coordinate 26,956 of JACCGJ010023086.1, forward strand.
AGTACAAAAGTACTGCATGATTGCTCAGTCTGCCAAATACAGGTCCGCAAATGTTCGCACGCGCGCTATTGCCACATTTGCAATGGTTATAAACTTTTTCCGCAAACCTTCCCTGTGAAAACAAGTTAGCTACTGAATGACCTGTCGAGTTTGTTTTGCTCCCATATCTAACTGGCAAACTAATATTTTTGATAGTTTAAAGCATCAATGAACGTCGTCATCCTAGTTTAACTCATAACTGACTTACTGCTTGACATTCATACGCGTTCAGCAAACTGGATGCGATGTTGTATGCCTTGATGGAGTACTTTAAAGGTTCAATAATCTGTCTACGCATTCTGGCAATATTTGATCCCACTACAGTCTTTGATTACGGTTAGTCGAGGCTGAGAGAACCAAGTGTGTGACAAATCGATCCCTAGTGCACTGGGATGCATAATTTCACCGTAACTTGTGCTCAACGGGAGACAGTTCGATTTAGTAGGGTATAATAAATCCGCCTAACCTTACATAATTTGTCTACATGCAGGTCAATGTAAGCAACGTGGTTCATTGTCCGTTGCGTATTTCTTATGCTATATGTTCGAGCCATGTCTCAAAGTCGCATGCAGTGAAACTACAAAACGAGTTGCTTATTATGTGCATTCGCATATTTGGTTTGCTCTTTCTGTGCTTTTGGTTTTCTCTGTCTGCTTGTCGCTTTGTTTGGCTCCAGACTTGTGCTTGGTAATGATTGCGTGATTCCAAACTTGTGATTTTTATGTTTACATGTCTGCACCTTCTATTAATCAAAATATTTGTTCGGACGAGCGGTCTTGTTACAACATTCGCAAGAGTTTTTGAACAACATACACACAGTCATCTTTTGTGCATATGTAGTGACTGTCGAGACTCTACCTGATCACCCTCGTGCCTAGGCGAATTCAAGGTGGACCGATCTTCACCTACTGACTAAAGATTGTGTGTAGTGCCCATTGAACATTTGTTCCAGCCTCCCAGCACTTAGAAATACCACATTCCAACCTTGGCTGTTGTGGAAACATTTACTCAGATCATATCTGTTGTCTCCGAGACTCTTCCATCAGAGCTTGTCATCGGCGAGCTGCTCCATTTTTAGACAATTAAAAACTTTAAGCCGTGTAACCCAATTTACGACTTAGGTTTAATAGCCACACGTTTTTGCTGATGCTTTTCATAGTGGTTTAACGATGGTATGGTATGAAAGCACAAGCCTGATCCAGGCAAAGTGACGCACAGTCAAAGACTGCACGTGGGCTAGGATACTGCCAGTTTGCCCAAGCCTAGTCAGATATGAGAAATTGAAAATAAAGATGGTAGTGAGACTCCAGCGTGTTTTAGAATGCAGCTCACTACTAGCGGTCAATCAATTTAGCACGGTGTTCGCCGCACAACACAGATGTACTGCACGATTGCACATCCGTGCAGGTGGTTTAACGATGCATATACTAATGTAAAAATTTACCCGAATTTATTTTTACTCATATCTCGTGATGCTCTACAGCTGTGTGCTTTTTTGTCATAAATCTTGAATCATGATTATGACTATTTATGCT